>SJYX01011424.1:135419-148286 GCA_006410675.1 Oreotragus oreotragus
CCAGCGTTTCTCATGATGTACTCTGCATATAAGTTAAATAAGCAGGGAGACAATATACAGCCTTGACGTACTCCTTTTCCTATTTGGAACCAGTCTGTTGTTCCATGTCCAGTTCTAACTGTTGCTTCCTGACCTGCATACAGATTTCTCAAGAGGCAGGTTAGGTGGTCTGGTATTCCCATCTCTTTCAGAATTTTCCACAGTTGATTGTGATCCACACAGTCAAAGGCTTTGGCATAGTCAATAAAGCAGAAATAGATGTTTTTCTGGAACTCTCTTGCTTTTTCCATGATCCAGCGGATGTTGGCAATTTGATCTCTGGTTCCTCTGCCTGTTCTAAAACCAGCTTGAACATCAGGGAGTTCACGGTTCACATATTGCTGAAGCCTGGCTTGGAGAATTTTGAGCATTACTTACACATGCCTATAAGTAAGACTGATTTGAAGAAGGTGCAGAATGAATTTTAGGGTTGAGGTCTTGCAGGCAGTCATTAGGACCTGGGCTTTGGAAAGGGTGAGGGTGGAAAGCAGAGAGAGGTGTTTTTAGAGGCCAAGCAACTGGGACCGACTTCAAGTAACAGGTGACACATCCATGGAGAATCTAACTAAAAACCTTGCATATAGCTGATGAAGTATACAAATCTCAGGGCTTCTTCCCCAGCACATTCTTTCCTTCCTAAAAGACCATAACACTTCTTTTTAAATGTTTTATTTCATTTTAATTTTAAGATAATTATAGATTTATGGAAAAAATTGTAAAAATAGCACATTTTTATATTCACAGTTCTCCAAACATGATCATTTTTTACCATATATGCTTTACCATTCTCTCTTTCTAGGCACACAAACTGAACACACACACATGATCATTTTTTGAATCATTTGAAAGTACATCACAAATATGCCACTTTACTCCTATGTGTTTAGGTGTGTATTTTCTAAAAACAATGACAGTATCTTACTGAACTACAGTATAATTATCAAAATCAGGAACTTAACATGGATACAGTATTAATGATTGTCTAACCTATGAACCCAAGTCAAATCTTGTCAATTATCTTCTTTACGTCCTTTATGAAAAAAACAATTCTGATTCAAAATTCAATCCAGATTATTCTTTGCATTTGGTTGCCATATTTTTAAAGTTTTCTTTAATCTGGAATCGTTTTTCTTTGTCATGACTCTGACATTTTTGAAGAGTACAAGATATTTTTTTTCCGAAAGTCCCTCAGCTTGAGTTTGGTATTTCCTCATGACTAGATTCTGACTGTAAATTTTGGGCAGGAAAAGCGCAGAAGTGATGTGAGTCCCGCCTTCGCATTGGCTGCATGTGCTGTCAGCTATCGTACTGGCCATGTCTCGTTAACGATCGCTTGGTCAGCATGGTGTCACTTGGCTAGATTTCTCCACCATAAACTTACAATTTCTCCTTTGGTAATCAGTAGGTATCTTGTGGAGAGATACTTTGAGACTATGCAAACATCTTATTTCTCATGAAGGTATAACCCAGTAAATTTAGCATTCATTAATGATTCTTGCCTGAGACTATTACTACCATGGCAGTTGTCAATAGTGATTTTGAATTGCATTGTTTCTTCTGTATTTATTGATTGGAATTTTACTTCAAGGAAAGTTTTCCCTTCTGATGGATTGATTTATATTTATGGTCTCATAGACTGTTCTCTCCTTTGTTGTCATTCGTTATTGTAAGTACCTATTTGGATGCTCAAACTGACCTAGGTTTAGCTTGCAGGGAGTCCTTTAAAGCTGGTTCTGTATCCTTCTGATCTATCTCCATCAGTCTTTGAATATTTCGTTACCCTCTAGTATAGCAAAATGTTGTAGACTTATCTTGTACATATCCTATCTCAGGGCTGAAACTAGTTGTTTCTTCAGGTAGCTCTAACTCCTTTTGGTGAAGAATGGCATTTAGAAACCAAGATCTGGGTGCTGATGGATTCATCGATACTGAAATATCATTTCGTCTAGTCTCTCAGTAAATGCAACCAGAGAACTCACACACACACACACACTCTCACAGACATATATTATTTCTATTTCTCAAGAACCTTACCTTTTGCTTACTTAGCTCACAGGGCAATGAAAAAGGAATTATTATTTTGTTTGGTTAGCACTTTAAAAAATTTCTAAGATTCATATTTTCATCAGGGTTAAAAAATATTCATCTTTTCCTCCTCAGTTTCTGGACACATTTCACATATCTATTTAAAATTTGCAAACTCTAGAACATGTGTGACATAGAGTTACAAATATAGTAAGTAACCAGGAACAATGGGAGAGTGCAAGTCTCACTGGTCTCCAGGGTTTGATTGCAGAAGGTTATGGGCATCAGAATATGCCATGATATATGATCTTGTTCCCTTGATGAGGCAGGTGAGATGGGAAAAGTTCGATTATTTCAACATACGTGATCAATATTGATCTGAAAAAAACAAGGAACAGTATTTTGTTTAGATACATATTACAATATACATGTCGGTTAATAGTAATTGTATTCAATGAAAAAAATGTTCTGTGGTGAAATATATGCTATTGTTGTTCAGTTGCTAAGTCATTTCCAACTTTTGACTTTTTGTGACCTCATGGACGGTAGCACCCCAGTCTCCTCTGTCCTCTACTGTCTCCCAGAGTTTGCTCAGATTCATGTCCATGGATTTGGCAGTGTTATCTAACCATCTCATCCTCTGCCGCTCTCTTCTCCTTTCACCTCCAATCTTTCCCAGCATCAGGGTCTTTTCCAATGAGTTGGTCCTTCACATTAGATAGCCAAATTTTTGGAGATTCAGCTTCAGGTAAAATATTTCAGGAGTATTGAATATGTTGTAGGTATTGCAGCTTCAAAAAAATTTTTGTTTTTTAATTGAAGGATAATTGCTTTACAGAACTTTGTTGTTTTCTGCCAAATATGGTATTATGACTTTTCAAGAAAAGGATATAGTGCAAAATTTCCCAGACTTACTTCTCCGTGGAATCCCCTTTTTATGGATCATCTAGATGAATTTGTGTTCCATGAAAACCACTTTGGAAAATGCTGTTACATAACTCATTCATTCACATAGAGTCATAATACAAAAATGTCCCAGAAAACATAACTTGCTCTGAGCCCCTGAACTCTCCTGAATGAAGTCCTGATGAAGTGGTTTGTGTTTTCTGTACAGGAGAGAAGCCCCAAAAGTGTGAGTTACATTTTTCTCTCTGACCCAGGTTTCTATGTGTCCCTGATCAAATGGAAGGCTTGGGGTTTTCCTGTCTCTGTAACAATGAGGTAGTGGAGATGCTTAAATTTTAACAAATGTGCTGCTGTGCTGTGCTTAGTTGCTCAGTCATATCCGACTCTTTGCAATCTCATGGACTGTAGCCTGCCAGGCTCCTCTGTCCATGGGGATTCTCCAGGCAAGAATACTGGAGTGGGTGGCTATGCCCTCCTCCAGGGCATCTTCCCAACCCAGGGATCGAACCCAGGTCTCCCGCATTGCAGGCAGATTCTTTACTGTCTGAGCCACCAGGGAAGCCCAGGACTACCGGAACAAACATGCTAATCACTCTGAATATTTATTTCTGACAGATACATCTATACTATCTCCTGATTCCCCAAGGGTTCCAATTTCTACCAAAAGCTGTTGTAATCCCAACTCCTGAAATGAATTTAGAACACTTTGGAAAATACATGAGTGTCAGAGAGGTGACTCTAGTAGAAGTATTAGTGATACATGTAAACTAATGCCACTGCATAGAACATTTTAATCTATATTCCTTTAAAAAACATGTTTGTCAGAGAAATTAAGAGTTGGTAAGGAGATCCAACCAGTCCATTCTGAAGGAGATCAGCCCTGGCTGTTCTTTGGAAGGAATGATGTTAAAGCTGAAACTCCAGTACTTTGGCCACCTCATGCGAAGAGTTGACTCATTAGAAAAGACTCTGATGCTGAGAGGGATTGAGGGTAGGAGGAAAAAGGGACCACAGAGGATGAGATGGCTGGATGGCATCACTGACTCAATGGCCGTGAGTCTGAGTGAACTCCGGGAGTTGGTGATGGACAGGGAGGCCTGGCGTGCTGCGATTCATGGGGTTGCAAAGAGTCGGACACGACTGAGCGACTGAACTGAACTGATCTGAACCTTAAGAAATCCACACTTTTTATACTGATTTCTTTTTTTCCAGTGAGCTACAGAAAATGCAAGTTAAATTAAAAATTTTTGCAAGTAGATTATATCATACAAATATTTTAGTATTTTATCATCCACAATGATGTTGACTATAAAATGTTTTTATACTTTTTTTTTTAACTGACTGATAGGTGTTTACCAGTGCTACTAAATACATTCCTCCAACATTTTTAAGATTAATGAACAAAACATTTTGGGTCCCCGAATGGGTGTTAGATCTGTAAATCAATCTCATGGATCATTTTAAATTACTAATCATAAGCAAATAGATAAGCAAGAATGACTATAAATTGGGTTAATTACTGTAGCTCAAGTTTTAGCTCATAATTTTGACTTTCAAAGGCTACACAAACCAATTTTGTACTCTTAGATTATAATGAGCAGTCTTTATTCTTTAATCAGTTCGCCCGTATCTAGCTGTCTAATGTAACATTCCTTTGAAGTCTAGAAAGATCTAACATAATTGAAGAAATGTCGAACTACTTGACTCTTTTTTTTAATATAAAGGAATTAAACATTAATCAGGCTTGTGCATCTCAATTAAGCCAATTAAAATTATCACAGAATGCAGTGCAGACCGCAATAGGTAGATTTAATGCTTGAATACATTATCAACTTTTACCTAACATTCCCATCTTCATTATTTTGTTCCTCAAAAAAGTAAATACAGACCCAAAATCCATATCAGAAAGTCCACCAGTTAATACAATCTGGCAAAGCCCTGATGAAAGAAACACTTAAAATGGTGTTTATTTAACTAGTGCTGATAGTGCTGGAACTTCCCTTACATTTTTCTGCCAGAAAAGGAGTTCTGTAATTATGGTGATAACTGGTGCCTTCATCCAAACAGTCCATTAACTATTCGATTTGTTTCCCTAACAACCAGGAAGCGGTTTTGGTCTTGCAGGCTACGGTATATACACACAAAGTCCATATAATTACTAATAATTTGTAACAAGTGTTAATTGATAAACAGCTCCCTCTGGTAGCTTAATTAAAGCTGTAGGATAGTGAGGCGATTTACAACTGGGATTGATCTCAATTAGTCAACAAAATCTGTGTAGTCTGTTCAAAGGAGAGGAAGGAAATTTAGCCTAGTGAGGCTTTGGGGATTTTGTCTCGTCTTCCGTGTTTCTTTTTCCTCCAAGAAGAGAAATACCATCAGAAGAGCTGCACTGCTTTGTCGGGAACCATCTACCCAGCTTACACGGTGTTTCTTGTAAGTTCTTTGGCATTTGTTCCTCTCTTTGTTTATTCTCTGTCAGGTTACTGAAAAAATATTCAAGCATTTGCTTTTATTACACCCAGTGGTACACATTGCTGAACACCAACCCTAAGGGACCCAAAAGTAAAAAGAAAAAAACCCAATTTTTTAAAATGTCAGGTTTTGATCTGGCAGTTCTGTTTGCAAACTGGCATTCGGGGGGCATCATAAAAAGGGAGCCCAGGAAAGGTGGCGTGAGGGAATCACCAGAGACCAGGAGGCCTGGGGATCTTGTAAAGCCAGTTTCGCTGCTTCAGGATTCAACTCATTTTATCATGTGGGTTGATACAGTAAAAACCTAATCTAAGTGTTGCTGAAATTGCCCCTATGGAATAGAAGAGGAAGAAAGTGTCATCTGTGCTCAGTGAGATCACAGACTGGCTGCAAACAGCTGCTGAAACATTAATTAATCTGTTTGCAAATAAATTGTGGATCTGTACTAGCTGAAATTGCTGTTATAAACAAGCTGGGATGCTGTACTTTCCAGATTTGTCTGTATTTTAAGACTCCCCCACCCCCGACCCCCATATACTGCAAAATCACCAGGGCCTAGATACTGTGTGTTTACTTCTAGAAGCTCTGAGCCAGTCTACTGACATTACCTCACAGACACTCAGCTTGGAGGCAGCTCATACCGGTTGTGGTACTTTTGAAAACGGTACAATACTATGTGAAAGGTCTGTACCTCATTTAAGTCAGATTTGTTAATCAAAGAGAATGAAATATTCTACAGAGCAAATGAATGTGGATTTAGTAATTTTGTAATTTTAAAGCATTTGGTAAGTGTCACAGTTGCTTAATTTGTTTTAACTAGACTGTGGCAAATTCTAGTTGCCTTGACACTTAGAGGATTCATGTTGGTTCCCAGTACTTATTCACTTTTTGAAAAGTGATAGGATATGTACTGTAACAGAGAATCTTTAAGAGTTTGTTTTGCCAAAAATTGAAGTTAGGATGCTCTCTGTTCCCTGGTTTTTCCGTCCTTTGTTCTTGAAGGTGATTTTAATTCAGTGAACATTTGTGTGCCTGCTCTTCAGTTATCCAACCAATGGTTATCCAATGCTGAATATGAGTCAATTATTCTGTTAGGTGCTGGGTTATAGGAGGTCCTCGAATGTAACCCTCATTCTCAAAGGGCTTTGGTCTAGTGCAGGGACTGACCAACATCTTCTTATAGGGCCAGATAGTAACTGTTTTAGGCTTTGGGGCCTGATGGGCTCTGTATCAACAGCCAACCCTGCTGTAGGATAGAAGCAGCCATAGCCAATATGCAAATAAATGAGCACGATGGTGTTCTATTTACGAAAGCCAGCAGCAGACTGGAATTACTCCTGGGCTCTGGTTTGCCAGTGTCTGGTTTAGTGGGAAGGAGTCAAATAAAAGCCAAACTACAGTACCTGCAACACAACTCAGTGGTCTGACCGTGTTCCCTTGGAGTTATTGGGTGTTACTGGGACACATTGCAGGGATATTCTATCCAGTTTTGGAGGTGGTAATGGTTGTAAGTTAAGGTTAGGACCAACCGAGTCTTTAGAGGAACTCTAAATGAGAACATCTGAATGAGAAGAAACTATTCAGATGAAGGGCAACCAAGGTGGGTGCAGTGTGCCAGTTACAGGAGACAAGATGGGTCAAAGTCAAGGGTGAGAGACTGTGGCATGTGTGGTGGTATCATCAAGACATTCATCCATATTATAATTTTCCTCTTCCTTCCAGACACATGGAAAGATCACACTTCTCCATTTTGCCCTAACAGTAAACAGCCATGTGACTTGCCATGGTCAGTGAAATGTGAGAAGAAACGGCATGAGTTACCCCTGGGTAGAAAACTGAAGGGCCAGTGCTGGACTGGCTCTCCACATTCACGTCTCTTGCAGGCATCACAGAAGCTCTGGTAAATCTATCTGAGACTGATCCTACACATTCCTTAATTCCTGAGAAATTATCATGAAAGCCTACTTACCATTTGCACTGAGCATTTTGCGTGAGATTCTTTTTTTAAAAAGTAATTTTATTTCTTTATTTTGTATTTTTGACTGTGCTGGGTCTTTGTTGCTGGGCAGAATTTTCTCTAGTTGTGGCCAAGCTGGAGGCTACTCTCTGGTTGCTGTGTGAGGGCTTCTCATTGGAGTGGCTTCTCTTGTTAAGGAGCATGGGATCTAGGGCATGTGGGCTTCAGGATGGAGTTCCCAGGCTCTAGGGCATAGTCTCAACAGCTGTGGCTCATAGGCTTAGTTGCTCCGCAGCATGTGGGATCTTCCATAGCAAGGGATCGAACCCATGTCCCCTGCATTGGCAGAAAGATTTTTTTACCTGAGCTGCCAGGGAAACCCTAGTGTGATGTTCCGATAAACTTGTGTTGAGTGAAACACTGCGATGTTGTTTTCTAAGTTCTGGCAGGGCCTAGTCTATCTTGATTCTTGCAGTGTTTTCCTGAAACTATTTGTGGAAGAATTTACCCCGGTTACTGAGGTAGATCTAAGGAATTTGCAGTCTACCGACATGCAATCATGACACACAGCAAGATGTCTAAGTGCTTTGAGAGAAGTAAAAAGTCCAAGGGAACACCATAAGGGAGAGAGCCCACTCTCAGGGCTCTCAAGAAAGGCTTCGTTAGAGAACTGTCATTTTCAGTTGAGCTATGAAAACCGCGCAGAAGTGTGACGGTGGCGACGGACCACGCAGAAGCCTGGCCAAGAGGAGCTACCCCACAGGAGCGGCCGAGATGCGCTACCCGACACCCGAGGTCAGGGGCGGCTAAGAGGAGCAGCCCCATGTCCAAGGAGCGGCGGCTGCACGGGCGCAGGAGGGCTGAGAGGAGCTAATCCACATTCAAGGTCAGGAGGGGTGGCAGTGAGGAGATAGCTCTCGTCCAAGGTAAGGAGCAGCGGCTGCGCTTTGATGCCACAGCCATGAAGAGATACCCCACGTGCAAGGTAAGGGAAACACAAGTCAGATGGTAGGTGTTGCCAGAAGGCATCAGAGGGCAGACACACTGAAACCATAATCACAGAAAACTAGCCAATCTGATCACAGAGACCACAGCCTTGTCTAACTCAATGAAACTAAGCCATGCCTTGTGGGGCCACCCAAGACAGACAGGTCATGGTGGAGAGGTCAGAGAGAATGTGGTCCACTGGAGAAGGGAATGGCAGGCCACTACAGTATTCTTGCCTTGAGAACCTCACGAACAGTATGAAAAGGCAAAATGATAGGACACTGAAAGAGGAACTCCCCAGGTCGGTAGGTGCCCAATATGCTACTGGAGGTCAGTGGAGAAATAACTCCAGAAAGAATGAAGGGATGGAGCCAAAGCAAAAACAATACCCAGTTGTGGATGTCGCTGGTGATAGAAGCATGGTCCGATGCTGTAAAGAGCAATATTGCATAGGAACCTAGAATGTCAGGTCCATGAATCAAGGCAAATTGGAAGTGGTCAAACAGGAGATGGTGAGAGTGAACGTCGACATTCTAGGAATCAGTGAACTAAAATGGACTGGAATGGGTGAATTTAACTCAGATGACCATTATATCTACTAATGTGGTCAGGAATCCCTTAGAAGAAATGGAGTTGCCATCATGATCAACAAAAGAGTCTGAAATGCAGTACTTGGATGCAGTCTCAAAAATGACAGAATGATCTCTGTTCGTTTCCAAGGAAAATCATTCAGTATCACAGTAATCCAAGCCTACGCCTCAACTAGTAACGCTGAAGAAGCTGAAGTTGAATGGTTCTATGAAGACCTACAAGACTTTTTAGAACTAACACTCAAAAAAGATGTCCTTTTCATTACAGGGGACTGGAATGCAAAAGTAGGAAGTCAAGAAACACCTGGAGTAACAGGCAAATTTGGCTTTGGAGTGCGGAATGAAGCAGGGCAAAGGCTTAGAGTTTTGCCAAGAGAATGCACTGGTCATAGCAAACACCTTTTTCCAACAACACAAGAGAAGACTCTACACATCACCAGATGGTCAACACCGAAATCAGATTCATTATATTCTTTGCAGCCAAAGATGGAGAAGCTCTATACGGTCAGCAAAAACAAGACCAGGAGCTGACTGTGGCTCAGATCATGAACTCCTTATTGCCAAATTCAGACTTAAATTGAAGAAAGTAGGGAAAACCGCTAGACCATTCAGGTATGACCTAAATCAAATCCCTTATGATTACACAGTGGAAATGAGAAATAGATTTAAGGGACTAGCTCTGATAGAGTGCCTGATGAACTATGGAATGAGGTTTGTGACATTGTACAGGAGACAGGGATCAAGACCATCCCCATGGAAAAGAAATGCAAAAAAGCAAAATGGCTGTCTGGAGAAGCCTTACAAATAGCACTGAAAAGAAGAGAGGCGAAAAGCAAAGGAGAAAAGAAAAGATATAAGCATCTGAATGCAGAGTTCCAAAGAATAGCAAGAAGAGATAAGAAAGCCTTCTTCAGCAATCAATGCAAAGAGATAGAGGAAAACAACAGAATGGGAAAGACTAGAGATCTCTTCAAGAGAATTGGAGATACCAAGGGAACATTTCATGCAAAGATGGGCTCGATAAAGGATAGAAATGGTATGGACCTAACAGAAGCAGAAGATATTAAGAAGAGGTGGCAAGAATACACAGAAGAACTGTACAGAAAAGATCTTCACGACCCAGATAATCATGAGGATGTGATCACTAATCTAGAGCCAGACATCTTGGAATGTGAAGTCAAGTGGGCCTTAGAAAGCATCACTAAGAACAAAGCTAGTGGAGGTGATGGAATTCCCGTTGAGCTGTTTCAAATCCTGGAAGATGATGCTGTGAAAGTGCTGCACTCAATATGCCAGCAAATTTGGAAAACTCAGCAGTGGCCACAGGACTGGAAAAGGTCAGTTTTCATTCCAATTCCAAAGAAAGGCAATGCCAAAGAATGCTCAAACTACCGCACAATTGCACTCATCTCACACGCTAGTAAAGTAATGCTCAAAATTCTCCAAGCCAGGCTTCAGCAATATGTGAACCGTGAACTCCCTGATGTTCAAGCTGGTTTTAGAACAGGCAGAGGAACCAGAGATCAAATTGCCAACATCCGCTGGATCATGGAAAAAGCAAGAGAGTTCCAGAAAAACATCTATTTCTGCTTTATTGACTATGCCAAAGCCTTTGACTGTGTGGATCACAATAAACTGTGGAAAATTCTGAAAGAGATGGGAATACCAGACCACCTAACCTGCCTCTTGAGAAATCTGTATGCAGGTCAGGAAGCAACAGTTAGAACTGGACATGGAACAACAGACTGGTTCCAAATAGGAAAAGGAGTACGTCAAGGCTGTATATTGTCTCCCTGCTTATTTAACTTATATGCAGAGTACATCATGAGAAACGCTGGACTGGAAGAAACACAAGCTGGAATCAAGATTGCCGGGAGAAATATCAATAACCTCAGATATGCTGATGACACCACCCTTATGGCAGAAAGTGAGGAGGAGCTAAAAAGCCTCTTGATGAAAGTGAAGGAGGAGAGCGAAAAAGTTGGCTTAAAGCTCAACATTCAGAAAACGAAGATCATGGCATCCGGTCCCATCACTTCATGGGAAATAGATGGGGAAACAGTGGAAACAGTGTCAGACT
Organism: Oreotragus oreotragus; assembly: GCA_006410675.1. Classification (NCBI taxonomy): domain Eukaryota; kingdom Metazoa; phylum Chordata; class Mammalia; order Artiodactyla; family Bovidae; genus Oreotragus; species Oreotragus oreotragus. Next base: position 146,479 of record SJYX01011424.1, read on the forward strand.
TTATTTTTTTGGGCTCCAAAATCACTGCAGATGGTGACTGCAGCCATGAAATTAAAAGACGCTTACTCCTTGGAAGAAAAGTTATGACCAACCTGGATAGTATATTCAAAAGCAGAGACATTACTTTGCCGACTAAGGTCCGCCTAGTCAAGGCTATGGTTTTTCCTGTGGTCATGTATGGATGTGAAAGTTGGACTGTGAAGAAAGCTGAGCGCCGAAGAATCGATGCTTTTGAACTGTGGTGTTGGAGAAGACTCTTGAGAGTCCCTTGGACTGCAAGGAGATCCAACCAGTCCATTCTGAAGGAGATCAACCCTGCGATTTCTTTGCAAGGACTGATGCTAAAGCTGAAACTCCAGTACTTTGGCCACCTCATGCGAAGAGTTGACTCGTTGGAAAAGACCCTGATGCTGCGAGGGATTGGGAGCAGGAGGAGAAGGAGATGACCGAGGATGAGATGGCTGGATGCCATCACCAACTTGATGGACATGAGTTTGAGTGAACTCTGGGAGTTGGTGATGGACAGGGTGGCCTGTTCTGCTGTGATTCATGGGGTTGCAAAGAGTCGGACACAACTGAGTGACTGAACTGAACTGAACTGATAAAGAATAATTAGAGTTTTGTCAGACAGTTATGTACAACAAGATGGAAGAGGCTTATGAATGGTACAAGGAGAATGAGACACAGTAAGGAGGCCACAAAATGTTGAATAAAATTATGCAGATTGGCAGCAAGGCAAGAAAATCAAGGTCAATCAGTAGGGATCTATACGCCATACTAAGGGGTTTGAACTCTGAAGTAGAGTGGGCAGAGCAGTCGATGTAGAGTCAGGTGACAAACCTAGACAGTGTATTAAAAAGCAGAGACATCACTTTGCCAATAAAGGCCCATATAGTTTGGTTTTTCCAGTAGTCAAGTATGAATGTGAGAGTTGGACCATAAAGAAAGGCAGAGCACCAAAGAATTGATGTTTTGAACTACAGTGCTGGAGGACTCTTGAGAGTCCGTTGGACTGCAGGGAGATCCAACCAGTCATTCCTAAAGGAAAATGAACGCTGAATATTCATTGGAAGGACTGATGCTGAAATTGAAACTCCAATACTTTGGCCACCAGATGCAAAGAGCCACCTCCTTGAAAAGATCCTGATGCTGGTAAAGATTGAGGGCAGGAGGAGTAGAAGGCGGCAACAGAGGACGAGATAGTTGGATGACACCACAATTCAAAGGACATGAACTTGGGGAAACTCCAGGAGATGGTGAGGGACAAGGAGGCCTGGTGAACTGCATTGCACGCGGGCACGAAGAGTCCAACACAACTTAGTGAGTGAACAACAACAACGGTACACACGGTTTTTTGTATGCTTTCTACAAATTGCTAGCTGGGGTTGGGCAGGAAGGGTGTCTCTCTCCACAAGGCTACTGATTTGGTGCCAAAAGGTACTCTCAGACTGGCACAATCCTGGGCACATTCCTCTTTCTGTTCCTGGAGACAGCAGGTAAAGACCCTGAATTTGCTGATGGAACAAGTCAGCGGCTGGCTTTCAGGGATACTTACGATAACGCTTATTCTGGGTTTATTAGTTCAGTTTTAAAGATGATGAGACTGAGGCCCAGAGAATTTACCTGAATCTTTTGGCTAGTTCAAGGCTTGTGCTAGAACTGAAGCTTCCAGGCTGTACTGTACAACCTCTCAAATGAGAGACTCCTAAGCCAAGATCCTGTTCTCCAGGTGTTCCCAAAGGGATATTGGAAGTCAGAGGGCAGAAGTGAGGTCTCACGTGGTTGGAGGAACAACTCCAAAAGGGCAA
>SJYX01011424.1:148699-162565 GCA_006410675.1 Oreotragus oreotragus
GGGTGGAGACATTAAGGAGAGTTTGATAAAAGAGTACAAACTTTCAGCCATAAGATGAGTAAGATCTGAAAATCTAATGCATAACATATGACTATAGTTGATAACAATGTATTGTATAATTGAAATTTTTTAACAAAATAGAGCCTAAATATTCTCACCAAAAAAAAAGAGAGAAACAAAAAGATAAATATGTGAAGTAAGAGAGGTATGTATTAATTCTCTAAATGAGGGAATTCTCTCATAATGTATTACATGTATGTCGTACACTTTAAGTATCTTACAATTTTATTTGTCAGTTATACATCAACAAAGCTGAAAAGAGGGACCTGATATTCCCATAGATGAGGTTGTCCTTGACATAAGACTTATGTTTCCATTAGTGTCATTTTAGGAGCCTCTAATGCTTGAAGCTTTGCACATTCCTTTCTCTTTGTAGTTACATAATTCACTGATTACAGTTGCTGTCAATGCAATATTATTCTAGGAGTAATAAGTTTAAAAATTTTTGTTAATGGCTCTCTGCTTCAGAAGCAGTGAGATACGGAGCATGAAATCAGAAGTTGGCTTGCTTGGATAGTCTGGTTCCCAAATCTGCCAACTTCGTGCAAAACTCAATCTTTTCTGCAATTTTTTTCACCCAACCCCTTGAAAGGGATGGAGAAACTACTGTCAAATCTTTGTAAATAAAAGATGCCATTTTGCTTCTATCCATTTTAAGACTTTTCCAAGTTCAATAGGAAGGAAGAGACTGCTGCTGTGGGGTGTCGGCACTGATTGTTCAGGATGGTGGGCTGTGCTAGAACACTGTTTTTCTTGAAGAGTCTTTCTCTTCCTCAGGGTGAAGACAAGGCTGTATCCTTTGTATCTTTAAGCTTACACTTACTAGTGGACCTATTAGACATTTGTTTACATAGTTTTCTCTCTCACTTATCTAGGAACTCGTTGAGAAGCAAGGCTTACTCATCTTTGAGCCTTCACACAGTGGGGTAAAGTGGAATTGCATTGTATGTGAATCCTTCCTGTGCAGACGCATTTCACTGTACGTAGGTGGGGTGGTGATAGAGAGAGAGAACAGAAATATGGAGAGATGGAGAGAGGTGGAGTGAGAGAGAGAGGCTGAGAAATGGAAGGAGGCAGATTTCATTATGGAAAGTAGGTGATACCACTCACTATTGCAAATAATGGTTTGAATAAGCAGCATTTAGGAGTCTCTCATCTCTAGCTTCCATTCTCTTATGCAGTCCCCATGTCCTTATGCTTCTTGTAGAGTGAGCATATTGCTGTGCTGGGTGTGATTCTTGTGTTTAAAGGTACATAATTTTCCTGCAACATGGCTGCTAAACTCAGCCAACTACTTCATCTCTGCTCAGCTGAAATAGCTGCAATCTGTTCCACTGCTGAAGAAAAACTTGTTCAGAATTACTGAAAGATGCGGAGGTGTCAGTCTCCAATGTCAACCCTTCCTGAGAGATTTTCAAGCATAATTTTGACTATGCCATGTGTCTCACCTCTGCCTTCAAATATGGACTGTTGAGTCTCCTTCACACCTTGGCAGTATCTTGGGCATATCCCGTAGCTTTTCCAGGCACTTTTGACTTTAGAGTTGTCTCATTTTAAGGTGCTAAAATGGCCAGTCAGATTCAAACCACAGCTTCATTCTCTCATCCAGTTTCAAGCTTCTCCATTTATCCACTTCCCACTAAACTTCAGCCCCATTCAGTAATCTGTGGACCCAGCAGGTGAAGATGTATAGTATCTTGCTTTTTCACTATTGCTCTGCTTTACTCACTTATCTTTCATACCCCTTTATTCTTCCAGCTCCTCCTGTGCTAGGGCAAGCAGGGTGAGACGAGAGTTTAAGGCACTGCTGTACTCGATGAACGGGGATGAAATTTGGCTGTGGTGTCTTCCAGGTGGCAGAAAACTGAAAGTTGGCTCTCTCCTTCTGGGAAGCTTTTGTGTGTTCTTCAGAGGTCCCTTTGGGGGTCTTTGGCACTGCACTGACACTCAGTGTGGGAGATTCATTCTCTAGTTAGGCTGCTACAACTGTTCTCTCAGCTCTTGCTTAGGATGGTAGACTGACAGTCTCATTCTGCTGCTGTTGCCTCGCCCTGACAGGTAGCTTCCTTCAGTGGAGACCTTTCAAGACAGTAGCTAGTGAGATGGACCCTTAGTTCAGAGGAAAACTCAACAGCCTTGCCCCCACCAAATTCTGGAAGAATAAACCACTCATATCACTGTCTTTCTTTGTTACTGTGGTCTACACATGTTCTTATCTCCCTTGCAAGGACATTGTCTGTGTCTCCCAAGAACTGCCCAGGCTCCGCTCTGGTCCAAGGTCACCAAACTCTCTCTTCACCTCAGCATTTCTTTTGGAGGCTATCGTGTCAGTTGTCTCTACTTGTAAGACTACTCACTTCTTGAATCTTCTTTCCTGAAGACTTTCTTGAATCTTCTTTCTCACTTGGCTTGGGAGGGGTCACCTAGGAAAAGAGTTAGGGGAAATGCCACAGTATAACTGACTCATTTGATGGCTTTTTAATTTCAGTGACTCTCTCAGTCTTCATCTCTAATATCTTAAATTCTCTTATAAACCTGGATTTTGATCACAGCCAAAATGGCAACCCACTCCAGTATTCTTGCCTGGAAAATTCCATGGACAGCCCTGGTGGGCTATAGTCCATAGGGTCACAGAGTCAGACACGACTAAACACACACACAAATAAAAAACTAGTTTTTCCATCTGTATCTTTCAAGAATTTATATTAAAAAAAATCAGATATATGGATATTTGTTATTTTCTGCTTTGGGCTTCAGTTTAAATTTCAAGATAATTGAAAAGTCCCTTTCAACAGTTTGATAGAGTAACATGTGAGATTTTTTTTTTTTTTTGCCTTGTATACTAATTTCAAGAGCTTTCCCTCACTTATACACTTTCATCATATACATAGGTGCTCAATACATATTTTTGAATTGAATTGCACCCATTTCCATACCTGTGGTCAAGTCAGGAGAAATTTTGTGTCCCCTAGAGAATCTTCCTTCCTTCTCTGGCCTAAGATCAGCACTACCCCTTCTGGTAGTTTTCAGAAAAGGCCGAAAGAAGACTTTGCCAGGAGACATAAGACTAATGTATGGAAAAATGCATTTTGTTATTAAATAGGGGGACTGAATGTTGTAAACATGACAGTTATTTCTAAATTAGCCTAGATATTCAAGTAATTAAATAAAAACACCAAGCTTTTTTGTGATCTTAACAAAATGATACTATAAATTCATTTGGAAAAATAAACTGGAAAAATCCTAAGGATGAAAAAGGAAAGACAGACATTATGAGATAACAAATTATACTACAAATCTGTAGCATTTAAAACAAAATAGATATTCTGGAAAAAGAGTTAAACCAATATGGAAGTTGATTATTGATAAAAGAGTTAGATCAATGCTGAAAAAAATATTCAGTAAAAGATTTGGTGGGAGACAAGTGCTCACTGTAAAAAAATTTCAACCATATTTCTACTTCATGTCTCACATCAAAAAAAGATTAAAGACTTAAATATAAAAATCACACTGTAAATATTCTAGAGAATTCATAGTTGCATATTTTAAATAATTTTGAATGAGGAAGAGCATATTAACTATGAAACAAAATCCCAGAAAACATAAAAATATTAACAATTTGGAAACATAGATATTTAATACTTTTTTACAGATAAAAGAGCCACTGCTCCTGCTGCTGCTAAGTCGCTTCAGTTGTGTCCGACTCTGTGTGACCCCATAGACGGCAGCCTACCAGGCTCCCCCGTCCCTGGGATTCTCCAGGCCAGAACACTGGAGTGCGTTGCCATTTCCTTCTCCAATGCATGAAAGTGAAAAGTGAAAGTGAAGTTGCTCAGTCATGTCCGACTCTTTGCGTCCCCAAGGACTGCAGCCCACCAGGCTCCTCCATCCATGGGATTTTCCAGGCAAGAGTACTGGAGTGGGGTGCCATTGCCTTCTCTGAAAAGAGCCACAAACAGTAATAAAAAATAAAACCTGACCTGGAAAAGTAGTTGCTTATAAACAGTGCTTTTGAAATATTAAGAAAAAGACTAAGAGGACGTTAGTAAGATGTATGTGAAGATGCAAAGAAGCATAATTGAGGAACCTCACTCATAATTTAAAAAGCACAAAGACAGTGACATACTATTTTAACCTACTAATTTGCCAAAGATTAAAAAGTGTGATCTTTTCCTTTGTTGGCATACATACAAGAAAAAAACAATACACTTACGCACTGTTGGTAGAAGTGTAAACTGGTGAAATGTTGTTTAGAAATAACTGACATGATTTGTCAAATTTTAAAATATGTATATTCTTTAACTGAGAGATTCCACTTTCAGGAGTTATATACATGTATATACAAGTATATATTTATATGTGTGCGTGCTCGGTTGCTTCAGTCCTGTCTGACTCTTTGCGACCCTCTGAACTGTAGCCTGCCAGGCTCCTCTGTCCACGGGATTCTCCAGGCAAGAATACTGGAATGGGTTGCCATTTACTCCTCCAGGGGTTCTTCCTGATTCAGGAATTGAACCCACGTATCCTGCAACAGGCGAATTCTTTACCACTAAGTCACTGGGGAAGCCCTCCCCCTCCCCCACACACACATGTTGCTGTTGTTCAGTTGCTAAGCTGTGTCCAACTCTTTGCAACCTCATGGACTGTAGCACGTCAGGCTTCCCTGTCCTCCACTATCTCCCAGAGTTTGCTCAAGTTCATGTCCTTTGAGTTACTGATACTATCTAACCACCTCATCCTCTGCCACCCTCTTCATTTGCCTTCAGTCTTTCCCAGCATCAAGGTCTTTCCCAACGAGTTGGCTCTTCACATCAGGTAGCCAAAGTACTGAAGCTTCAGCGTATATATATATATATATATATATATATATGCTTCCTAGATGGCACAGTGGTAAAGAGTCCACCTGCCAATACAAGAGAAGCAAGAGACACAGTTTGATCCTTGGGTGGGGAAGGTCCCTGGAGTAAAAAATGGCAACCCACTCCAGTGTTCTTGCCTGGAAAATTCCATGGGCAGAGGAACCTGGTGGTCCATAGGGTTGTAAAGAGTCAGACACAACTGAATACACACGTGCACACACACACATAAGTTGAAACAAATAACGAAATGCCTAATGACTTATGATATGTTCGTATTAGTATCCATAAAAAGGTTTGAGACAGATATAGAGATGTTGATATGCAAGGATATCTAAGATATTTTATTATGTGAAAAAAGCAAACCAGAGGGAATAATGTCAAATATGACCTTATTCGTGAGCAGAAACAGGATACTCAACTAATGTGGGTTTATATACCCATAGGTCTGTCTCTTATACACATCTAGATGTGTATAAGAGACAGGAGTTGGACACGACTGAAGTGGCTTAGCAGCAGCAGTNGATATCTAAGATATTTTATTATGTGAAAAAAGCAAACCAGAGGGAATAATGTCAAATATGACCTTATTCGTGAGCAGAAACAGGATACTCAACTAATGTGGGTTTATATACACATAGGTTTTACAAACAGAGAAAAATGAAGCTGCAAAAGATGGTTATCCTCGAGAATCACACCAAATGGCTGGAAGGAAGAAGTCCCTTAAAAACTAGTTATGCCTGGGCTCCTCTGGTGGCTCGGCGGTAGAGAATCACCTGCCAGTGCAGTAGGCTTGGGTTGGATCCCTGGTCTGGGACGATCCCACATGTCGTGGGGCAACTAAGCTTGTGTGCCACAACTGCTGCAGCCCAAGTGCCCCAGAACCCACGCTCACAATGTGAGAAGCCGCTGCAATGAGAAGCCTTCACTCTGCAACTCGAGAGTAGCCCCTGTTCCTCGCACCTAGAGAAAAGCCTACACAGCAGCAAAGACCCAACAGAGTCTAAATAAATAAATAAATGAGTTATGTTTTTCTATACTGATTAAATATGTTGATGCTGTTTTATATGAGCCATATAAGCTTCATAACTTAAAAACAAGTTAGTTCAGTTCCGTTCAGTCGCTCAGTCGTGTCCGACTCTTTGCGACCCCATGAATCGCAGCACGCCAGGCCTCCCTATCCATCACCATCTCCCGNGATTCATGGGGTTGCAAAGAGTCAGACACAACCGAGCGACCAAACTGAACTGAAAGGAATATGTATGATCTGGAATTTTCAGGGAAAGGAGTGAAAGCTCTTACTATTTTTTCTAAGCTATTTGGAATAAAACAAAAGTGTTCAGTGCCACAGAGTGCTAGTTGACATACTGAAGGCAAATCTGTTTCCCGGTAGTAACCAGAAATATATGAGCAGCAGGTGGAGGAGAAGCATGCTGCTGTGTGTTTGAGTTAGACTATCAAAGTAGGGCTGGATGGTAGAAGTCCAAAAGCTTTTGTTATTTGCCATAGTAACTAACTCAGCACCTGCCAGTTATGTTGGCTGGATATAACAGAACTGCCTGCATTGGCAGTGGGGTTACCAGGAAGGGCTTAGAAGAGCTATTCTCATGTAATGAAGTATTTTCTAATTTAAAAAAAAATGGTTGTATGTAGACCAACCCACCCCCCAAATTTAGGAAATTAAAGAAATTCATGATTTCATGTTAATGAAGGACGTTAGTTTTCCAAGAAGCAAATATTTGTTTGTCAAGTAGAATCTGTAATAGAAATAGATCATTTTTTTAACATTTCACTTGAATGCTTCTATATCAAAATTTAAATCTGTTAATTGCCCTGCGTGGCTTCAGAGTCAGTCATTAAAGATTCACTTGAGCCAAATTCTAATCACAGTGCAGTTAGGACACTTCTTAATGCTTTGCAAGATTTTCTCTTAGTGACAAACTAGATTGTGAAGCAGATTCAGGATACAGTGGGTTATTGATCATCTCCAGCTGGTTGAGAGTTATTGAGGTACCTCTCTTAGTTTGTAGGCAATGAATGTTGAGTGATTGTTAACTCTTAAGAAGTTGGAATTAATTATTGGAGAATTATTTATTCATTCATTTGATAATTACTAATTGAGTACCAATTATATGCAAGTTTGTTATCTAGGTAATTGCACTACATTTGTGACCAAAATAGACAAAGATACTACACACATAGAAGTGGTTTTACTTTTTAGAAGAATTAAATAATAGCAAATCATAATGCACCAGTAAACATAAATTTTCTGGAAAAGGCAATGGCACCCCACTCCAGTACTCTTGCCTGGAAAATTCCATGGATGGAGCAGCCTGGTAGGCTGCGGTCCATGGGGTCGCGAAGAGTCAGACACGACTGAGCGACTTCCCTTTCACTTTTCACTTTCAGGCATTGGAGAAGGAAATAGCAACCCACTCCAGTGTTCTTGCCTGGAAAATCCCAGGGACCAGGGAGCCTGGTGGGCTGCCGTCTATGGGGTCGCACAGAGTCAGACACGACTGAAGTGACTTGGCAGCAGAAGCAGCAAACTTAAATTGGAAGGTGGTACAATCTATAGGTAAAAAGAAAAGTCGAGTCAGGTAGTAAGGGGTGGAAGATGGTTCACAAAAGAAGTTGGACTTTTAAATGAGGTGAAAATGTCTGGCATCGGGTTGTTTTGTTTTGTTTTTTCATTTTTGCTAAAGGAAAGATTATAACCACTCTTTCTTTGACATGCCTCTATATTTTATTTCCTGCCTCAGATCAATCTCCATTGTGGCTCTAAGCAGTTCACTTAACCTCTATGAGCTTCAGTGTGTCCTGGGCAGTGATAACTGCTTCAAAACACTGTTATTTAAATCAACATATCATTAATGATCATGTTTTGCAGTGAAACTTGGCAAAGAGTAGGAACTGAGTAAAGGTTAATTGACTCTGAATCTGTATAATTGCCATGATATTGAGATGTGACAATCTTATTTCTTCAGATGAGCATCAATTTGCATAACTTTTCCACTGATTCACTGACTTGAATTTCCTTTAGCAAAAATGAAAAAAAAAAAAAAAATGATGCCAGACATTATCACCTCATTTAAAAGGCCAGCCTCTGTTGTGAACCATCTCCCATGCCTTTTAGATACCCCTTACTACCTGTTACACTAAGTAGGAAGAAGAAACCAGGCACTATTTTTAGATCATTGCTTGGAAGTCCCCTTAGCTAGATCATCAAATTCATTAAGCATATTTCAAGCTTCCCCATTACTGTAGACAACAGTTTTATTAAGGTCTTTGCCACTTTGTAACAAAGAGATCTCTCTTTTTTCCAGTTCCCAGTGATATTTTTCATATTTCCATTTTAGTTAATTTTATTACCCCCTTTTTAGTTAGTATCCTCAAAACCAGATTTCTAATTCAAATCAGTTTAGGGTTCCCTTTATGTGCTCCTTAAAATCTTCGCTGCCTTAATCAACATTTTCTAGGCATTCTTTATGGCAGCACTTGCTGTACACGGGTGGGCTAAGAGTCGGGCACAACTGAGCGACTTCACTTTCACTTTTCACTTTCATGCATTGGAGAAGGAAATGATAACCCACTCCAGTGTTCTTTCCTGGAGAATCCCAGGGATGGGGGAGCCTGGTGGGCTGCTTTCTTTGGGGTCACACAGAGTCGGACATAACTGAAGCAACTTGGCAGCAGCAGCAATCTTTATCTTGGAGAAGAAAGTGGCATCCCACTCCAGTGTTCTTGCCTGAAAAATCCTGTAGACAGAGGAGCCTCGTGGGCTGCTGTCCACGGGGTTGCACAGAGTTGGACACGACTGAAGTGACTTAGCATAGCATAGCATAACATATGGCAGCACTTTACTTCCAATTATCTACCGTTATAGTAGATTATCCTCCACCCCCCAAATTTTAACTTAAAATAACAAATGTGTATTATCTCACAGTTTCTATAGGTTCAGAATCTGGGTCTGCCCTTGCAGGGCTCAGTGCTGGCTTATATTCTTGCCTGGAGAATCCCACGGACAGAGAAGCCTGGCAGGCTACAGTCCATAGTATTGCACAGTGCCAGACACGACTGAAGCGACTTAGCGTGCAAGCACATGGGATTTCCCGCTATTCTTTAATTAAAGTACTCAGTGGTACTGCAACATCTTTGCTTCCCTGGGGGAGAAATCACATCAGGTTCACTCTCAATGCTGTTAATAGGCCTCAGGCCCTTGCTAGCCAATGACCAGTGACTTCAGTCCCTTGCCACATAGGCTTTCCTTTAGGCAGTTCACAGCTTGGAGGCAGGCTTCCCTGAGAACAATGGAGACGATAAAAGAAAGAGTGAGCATAGAAGTCACAGTAATTTTGTGAAGTTATCTCAGAAGTGACATTCCATTTGTTTTTCATATTCTATATCTCAGAAGCAAGTCCATAGGCACAGCGTACTCTGGAAGGGAAAGAAGTTACTTAAGAAATGCCTACCTGGAGTTGGAGGTCACTGTGAGCCATCTCAGGGGTTCCTGTCACGATTACTTTTAGATAATTAGCAGTTTTTATATTGGGTCAGCTAATCAGTTAGATACAGAAAAGAGAAATAAGAATGTGAAGTCTGGAGCAAGGTAGTACTCTATTAGAAATTCTCATAAGTAGATGGCCTCAGGTATGCAAATTCAGGAAATTTCATTCTGTAGGTTAGAGGTGACCAAGAAAAATGGATAGCTGAAGGCTTTCAGGAAAACATATTCTCTGATTTCAGTTTTCCAGTTTTTATCCCCTCTTTCTTTACTTTAAGTAGGAAAATCCCTATTTTACAAATTTTCAAGTTTATTCATATTTTTTCTAAATATCTAATGTGTTGTTGGTCATAACTTTCCTTCCAAGGAGTAAGCATCTTTTAATCTCATGGCTGCAATCACCATCTGCCGTGATTTTGGAGCACCCAAAAATATAAAGGTCTGACACTGTTTCCACTGTTTCCCCATCTATCTGCCAAGAAGTGATGGGACCAGATGACAGCATATTGAAAAGAAGAGATATTACTTTGCCAAAAAAGGTCCGTCTAGTCAAGGCTATGATTTTTCCAGTGGTCATGTGTGGATGTGAGAGTTGAACTATGAAGAAAGCTGAGTGCCGAAGAATTGATGCTTTTGAACTGTGGTGTTGGAGAAGACTCTTGAGAGTCCCTTGGACTGCAAGGAGATCTAACCAATTCATCCTAAATGAGATCAGTCCTGAGTGTTCATTGGAAGGACTGATGCTGAAGCTGAAACTCCAATAATTTGGCCACCTCATGAGAAGAGTTGACTCATTGGAAAAGACTCTGATGCTGGGAGGGGTTGGGGGCAGGAGGAGAAGGGGACGACAGAGGATGANCCTTGGACTGCAAGGAGATCCAACCAGTCCATTCTAAACGAAATCAGTCCTGGGTGTTCATTGGAAGGACTGATGTTGAAGCTGAAACTCCAATAATTTGGCCACCTCATGAGAAGAGTTGACTCATTGGAAAAGACTCTGATGCTGGGAGGGGTTGGGGGCAGGAGGAGAAGGGGACGACAGAGGATGAGATGGCTGGATGGCATCACCGACTCAATGGACGTGAGTTTGAGTGAACTCCGGGAGTTGGTGATGGACAGGGAGGCCTGGTGTACTGTGATTCATGGGGTCGCAAAGAGTCAGACACGACTGAGCGACTGAACTGAATGTGTTGTTATGCCTATCTAGTACCTTTCTCATTTTAGATACTACATTAAACTATATATTTTATGATTATTCATGTAAACCCCTGAAATTTCCTATCTCTTCAAAATTTTTATTGTATTATCAACATTGTAGAAAAGGTCATTGGAACTGAAGCATAATTTGATCTTGTTTTATCCATTTCCCAGAAAGTACAGGCCTTTTCATCTCTGGGAGTCAGTGTGTGCATGTGGGTAGAAGAGGTCACTAATCATTTTTATTCCCTTCTGCAGTCAAGTTAAGCTAGTTTGGGGTTTTAAATTTAATAGGATAGAGTTCCCTTGTAATTATACCAACTTCCAATCACCAAGCGGTGGACTTTAGAACCTTGCTTTAGTAATTACGCTGGAAGAGTGTTACATTCACTTCCCCTCTCTTTACCAGGCCCTCATTTGAATCTACTTTTTGGGCATGGTTGAAATAGACGATTTTGAGCTGAGGAATCTGCTTCTGTGTCTCGGGGCTTTTCTAGACTCCAACCAATTTCACAATCCAGCAATGAGATCCAAAATGGGCTTGATCCCCTTTGTCCCCTTTGTAGGGTTGCTCAGTCCACAGTAATCCCCAGCGCCATGGTCCACAACTTCCTCTAACCTTATGTGATCTCCTCATTCTTTATCTCTGTCTGGAATTTAATTCATCAAGGGTTCCTTGCTCTTGCTTTCCACTTTCTTTGTTAGTCCCATTGAAAAGTATGGCTTTTATTTTGTCAAATTACTCCATATTATCATAAGAGCAATGATCTTGTACATCCTTCTATATGTTCCTTGGAAATGAAATTTTATTTTACTTAATTCATAATAGCAGAACACAAAACAATATTCATTTTATATTCTTTTAGAGGCTTAGTTTTGTGTCTACAGATAAGTTTAATTAGAATCCATCTCTTCAGACTTCCACAGTAATTCAAACAGGTCATTATAGTTTTATATTAAACATTTTCACACTTCAGTTTGTTAGTCACATTTTAATAATTGATTTCTTTGAATAATTAAATGATCATTTCCATACTCCCAAAATTTTGATATTACATAGGACTAAAATATGTATAAAAATCATGACTTTTCATTCTCTTTTTACATTTCATAAAATTACTTAAATTTCTTCAGTTCAGTTCAGTTCAGTTATTCTTTCGTGTCTGACGATTTGCGACTCCATGAACTGTAACACTCCAGGACTCCCTGTCCATCACCAGCTCCCTGAGTTTACTCAAACTCATATCCATTGAATCAGTGATGCCATCCAACCATATGGGCTTCAATATCAGTCCTTCCAATGAATATTCAGGGCTGATTTCCTTTAGGATTGACTGGTTGGATCTCCCTGCAGTCCAAGGGACTCTCAAGAGTCTTCTCCAATACCATAGTTCAAAAGCATCAATTCATTGGTACTCGGCTTTCTTTATAGTCCAACTCTCATATCCATACATGACCACTGGAAAAACCACAGCCTTGACTAGATGGACCTTTGTTGACAAAGTATAGCCACCAATTTATACATATTTAATTTGTGGAATTTTACAATTGATAGAAAATTTAGTCTACTTTCACTTTATTTTTCAAATTATAAAATTACAGCCTAGAAACTACAACACTTATACATTCATCTATTCATTAGTGTGTCTTTTCCCAAAATGCTTCTCTGATGTGTCTTATTATCAGGATTCATGTTCACTGCTTTTTTCACAACTCCAAGGATTACCACTACCCAGTGGAATTTACTAAGCCTGCTTTTCCATCTTTAGGTCACTGGTGTGATACCTAAGGCTCATAGTAATAGCTAATAATTCTGATAACTTGGTCAATCCTAAGGAGATACACAGAGGGTCAATACTAGCTCTTCCTCTAATGTTGCCTCATTTTAAATGTACCTTGATTATATTTAACTTGCTGTAAAAACAATATGTATTTAATGGCTTTTAACATTCATAGTAAGATAATGTAACTAAATTCAGTAAGGCTGATAAGTCTCCGAAATTAGGCCTTGGGAATCACAATTCAGAAAAAAATATGGTTGTTTATTCATCCTTTATCCAAAGGCTAGGAAAGCTCTCTTTTCATTATTNGCTGTAAAAACAATATGTATTTAATGGCTTTTAACATTCATAGTAAGATAATGTAACTAAATTCAGTAAGGCTGATAAGTCTCCGAAATTAGGCCTTGGGAATCAAAATTCAGAAAAAAATATGGTTGTTTATTCATCCTTTATCCAAAGGCTAGGAAAGCTCTCTTTTCATTATTAATATTTTATTAATAAACATTTTCATTTAATTAAGATCACCAAACTATAAATAAAAATAAATGTATCTTGATTTGATCTATCATTTGTTTTAATGCTGTTCATATTGATATGATTTATTATTATAAGTGAATAAACATTTCCTAAAGGGCAGATATATTATTTCAAGCATGTGTATAAATAAGTGATTTTTTTCAAATCTGATCTCATTTTTAGTTTAAAAATTTAAATCTATTTTTCTTTACTTAGGCACAATTAATAAATATACTACTTGCAAACTATTTAAAATGTACAATGCAACAATGATTTGATATAGGTATACACTATGCACTGCTATTTGTAAGGCTTCTCCAGACAGCCATTATGCTTTTTTGCATTTCTTTTCCATGGGGATGGTCTTGATCCCTGTCTCCTGTACAATGTCATGAACCTCATTCCATAGTTCATCAGGAACTCTATCAGATCTAGGCCCTTAAATCTATTTCTCACTTCCACTGTATAATCATAAGGGATTTGATTTAGGTCATACCTGAATGGTCTAGTGGTTTTCCCTACTTTCTTCAATTTAAGTCTGAATTTGGTAATAAGGAGTTCATGATCTGAGCCACAGTCAGCTCCTGGTCTTGTTTTTGTTGACTGTATAGAGCTTCTCCATATTTGGCTGCAAAGAATATAATCAATCTGATTTTGCTGTTGACGATCTGGTGATGTCCATGTGTAGAGTCTTCTCTTGTGTTGTTGGAGGAGAGTGTTTGCTATGACCAGTGTATTTTCTTGGCAAAACTCTATTAGTCTTTGCCCTGCTTCATTCCGCATTCCAAGGCCAAATTTGCCTGTTACTCCAGGTGTTTCTTGACTTCCGACTTTAGCATTCCAGTCCCCTATAATGAAAAGGACATCTTTTTTGTGTGTTAGTTCTAAAAGGTCTTGTAGGTCTTCATAAAACCATTCAACTTCAGCTTCTTCAGCATTACTGGTTGGGGCA
>SJYX01011424.1:174885-194136 GCA_006410675.1 Oreotragus oreotragus
AAGAATCGATGCTTTTGAACTGTGGTGTTGGAGAAGACTCTTGAGAGTCCCTTGGACTGCAAGGAGATCCAACCAGTCCATTCTGAAGATCAACCCTGGGACTTCTTTGGAAGGAATGATGCTAAAGCTGAAACTCCAGTACTTTGGCCACCTCATGCGAAGAGTTGACTCATTGGAAAAGACTCTGATGCTGGGAGGGATTGGGGGCAGGAGGAGAAGGGGACGACCGAGGATGAGATGGCTGGATGGCATCACGGACTCGATGGACGTGAGTCTGAGTGAACTCCGGGAGATGGTGATGGACAGGGAGGCCTGGCATGCTGCGATTCATGGGGTCGCGAAGAGTCGGACACGACTGAGCGACTGAACTAAACTTTGAGTTAGTCATATACCTTATTATATTGAACACTATCCATATTTTTCTCTTCAACTTTTTTTTTTTTTGTAAAGAGTAAGTTTTTTCATATCTGAAAGAGGAAGAGCTTTATTCGTTGGTAACTTTCCTTTGTTAAATGTGTACCAAAAGTGAGGGAATATCTATATATTAAATCAGTTTGTTGAGAGAAATAAAAATCAAGCTGAAAAGAATTTCATGATCTTTAAAGACAATAATTAGGGTTTTTAGAAATGTCACTTACTTCATACATTCTTTCACGTTTGAAATAATTTTGTGTAAATAATGTGAAATTTGTGAAGAGATATAAAAAAGGCAAAATCTTTTTTTGGTACCTCTTTTATTGAAAACCAGAAAAGAGATAATTATCTAGGTGTTTTTCTAAATACACATGTAATATAAAAATATGATTGATGCTTTTCATTTTTTACGACACTTTTACTCTTTCTTTTTTTATCCCTTTTTTTCTTCTTGACACCAAACTATGAAAGGCCAGTGTGCCTATAAAAAAGGCAAAATCTTTTTTTCGTACCTCTTTTATTGAAAACCAGAAAAGAGATAATTATCTAGGTGTTTTTCTAAATACACATGTAATATAAAAATATGATTGATGCTTTTCATTTTTTACGACACTTTTATTGTCTTTCTTTTTTTATCCCTTTTTTTCTTCTTGACACCAAACTATGAAAGGCCAGTGTGCCAATGTATCAATACTAAAATTATTGTAAACAATTTTCAACTAATAATAATAATGATGATGAGTTAATAAGCTTTCCTGATAGTTCAGTTGGTAAAGAATCCACCTGCAATGCAGAAGACCCTCGTTTGATTCCTCGGTCGGGAAGATCCACTGGAGAAGGGATAGCCTACCCACTCCAGTATTCTTGGGCTTCCCTTCTAGTTCAGATGGTAAAGAATCTGCCTGCAGTGTGGGAGACCTGGGTTCGATCCCTAGGTTGGGAAGATCTCCCTGGAGAAGGGAATGTCTACCCACTCCAGTATTCTGGCCTGGAGAATTCCATGGGGTTGCAGAGAGTCGGACATGACTGAGCAACTTTCACTTTCAATGTTAAATATTGATCATACATGTTCTAAATGTGTCTACACTGATTTAATCCTCACAGTAATGCTCTTAGGTAAATCATATCACTCTGTTCCCATTTTACTGATGAAGACACTGAGGCAGCATCGTTATCTGAGTTTATACAGCTAGTCTTTACCATGCCATGCAGTAAACTGTAGGCCTCAGTCTTCAAATTCTATCCTGTTAAAGCCGGAGTAAAGTTCTGTACATGCTGAGGCTTTCGTTATTGGCTAAGTCTTAGGACTTGCACTTCGTGAATGTTAATGTATTTAGCCTGCATAAACAACACCTTGAGATTAATTACTATCATGGTGTGCATTAGGAATCAAATGAAGAAAGACTAAGTAATTTTTTAAAGTTCACAGGGAGTTATATTAGAAATGAAATTTGTACTCATTGTTCTAGGACTTCAAAGATTTGAGGAGATGGTATGCCCTGGTTTGTCCCTATGAGTATCAGCTTATTCAGTCTAATTATTCATAGTATATAGTGTTAATCGCTCAGTCGTGTCTGACTTTTTGCGACCCCATGGACTGTAGCCTGCCAGCATTCTCTGTCCTTGGAATTCTCCAGGCAAGAATCCTGGAGTAGGTAGCCATTTCCTTTTCAGGGATCTTCCCAACCCAGGTATCGAACCCTGGTCTCCTGCATGCAGGCAGATTATTTAACATCTGAACCACCAGGGAAGCCCATAATTATTCATAGGGCCCCATTTCAATGTGACAGGTATCTCAATTTGGAAGACAAATTACATCATTATCCTATGAATATCTCCTAGTTTGGAGCTCTTAAACTGTCCATTTTGAGTTGCGACTGGGAACTGCTACCAGGAGATTGCATTATGCTGACCTCTATAGCAGAAGCTATCTTACTGATCCCATCACCCCATATCAAGCTTCCTTGATAACTGAAGGCTTATATGGTTGTCCTCTTAGGACTCTTCTGGCCACATCTATGTCTGGGTTTCTCCTGCAGGGAACATGTGTACCTGTTTCTGTCATCATGAATCAATCTTTTACTAATATAGTTTTACCATGAGAAAAATCATTCATCACCTGGGAATTTCTGGATGAGAGATATTGCTTCTGACCTTTCTGGAACAGGACCAGACACCTCATCTTTCCATTCTGATTATTGCTATATTTTTAATGTCAAACAGTGAGTGAATATTTAGCCATTTCTGTAAAAGAGCCTGGATTGCATACTTCATCAAAAAGTGTTATAGGAATCAACATGATATAGATGATGCAGATCATCTGTAATAAAGATGACTTAAATCTATAGTTCCATTGTAAAAACATTTCAAATTAACAGGACTAATAGAAAAACTGAAGACCTAAATTAGCATTACTGATTGGAATATCACACAAAGAAGGAAATATAAGAAATGACAGTATTATTTCTTCAAAATGAAGTATAAGTTTAATGGAAGTATTTTTCCTTGAGAAGCATGAGGCATTGTTATTATTAGGTAGAGATGGGAATTCAGTTCCAAATTCCAGTTCTGCTACTTACTAACACTGCTGCATTATATACATCCACTCTGACTTCTTCCTTACACATGTAAGATGAATAAGGATAGTGAATATCTCATGTAGTCCTTGAGTATTAAATTAGATAATGAATGCTTGACTGCCGGCATATAGGAGCTGCTTAATACATTGCTATTTTTACTATACTTAACAATCATCAAATTTTCAAATGGAAAATCTCATCCAGCCTACTAGGATTTTAAAGATAATTATAAGTCCATGTACAGAGAAGGCTGGCTTGGCTACAATCCATGGGGGTCACAAAGAGTCAGACAGAACTGAGTGACTAACCCTTTCAGAACGTTCTCATCAGTCAAACATTTTAAGCATGTGTCAGTACATTTAAAGATTCATAAGATCATAAATTTATCACTTGTTTTGAAAAGTAAGAGTATGTATTCATAGTTCATTCTTGGGATTGCTTCCTTGTTTTCATTCCATAATATGGTTTTGTATTAATAATATGATAGAATATATTCTTCTTCAAAAAGAGACAGTATTACACATTTTTTTTCTGGGTTCTTATGCAATATCTAAAAGGATCTGAAAAAATACAGAATATTAGAAGAAAAATTAGCTGCTGTTCACCAAGTGTGGCTTTAACACTGTGACTCTTCACGCTGAAGAGCTTGCTTTGGTGGCAGAGTTTGTTCAGCCCGTGAACTTTAGCTCTTATTTAAGAAAAGTGAAATGGATGAAGCAGGGATACTATCACTCTCTGAAGATAATCATTAACAATTCATGGGAGAGTAACCTCATAAGGTCAGTGGTATGCTCATCTCAGATTTCTTCACATCAGTGCACAGAATCGGGAGGTAATTGACCAAGTTACCACTGTCCTTTTAGCACTGAAGATTTGTTGATTGTTAGCTGATAGGGAAAATGACATTACTGTAATATCTTATCTCTCACATAATCACACTCTGCATGCAAAGAGGTAATTTTATATTAGATCAGGTCTAGGACCTTGAATGAAGATGAAGAGGAGTTTTATACATCTAGTGAAATCTTTCTGCTTTTAGAGGATGCATTATAGTTTTCACTAGAAAGGAGTACTAGGTTAATAGCTTTCAGGCAAGTGATGTATTTCAAAGGGCAAAAGAGCTGCTGAGGTCTGCTGTGCCTCTTTTTCTTACTTTCATTAAATATTTTATCACTCTAGATAACACCTTAGACCTTGTTGCTGCAGAAGAGGGTCCTAAAAATGCAATAACACAATGTACTACAAAGACAGTTACCACTATTATATGTCTACCTTGAAGCTCCGGACTCTACACAGTGATCCTCCCAGCAGATATACCTGTTTTTCAAAGTATACGTCACATAATATACTAGTACCTAGGCAGAAGCCTTTGTATTGAAGCTGTTTTATAGGTAAGCATCACGTTACAATACCTTATAGGTATTAAAGAAAAATGGCACCTGACAAGATTAGAAAAAAGAAGTTGATTTTATCCTGATACTACTGCATAGCGGAGTGAAACAGAACTCGGCTCCACTGGGGGAGCAAAGAGGCTAAGGGTAGGCTGGAGCTTTAAGCACTGGGTAAGCTAGTAAAAAAGTACTGGAGGACATTCGGAAAGGAGTCAGGGGAAGGTTGACCAATGGATGTGTTAAGAATTATGTGAGCTATTTGTGAGTTTGCAAATGTCTGTCTTTGTGGTTAGGCCATCTATGTTTGGTAATTTGTGCCCACTGAAATTAGACTCATATCCTTCCTCAGAGCCTGGGAGACAGAGGTGCTAGCTCCTTCTAGGACTACATTTCAGGGCTAGTTCCAAGGACCTTAACAAAATCTACAACTCTTAGTCATAATTATTGTCTGTAGAGCAGGAAAGATAATAATGATTCTCACTGTGTTTGTAAGGATGAAATCAGCTAATGAACTACATTTAAAATATTTACAAGCACAGGGTATGGTTTTTTGTAACTGAGAGATTTCATTACAATTACCTAATTTCTATCCAAGAATTTTTTCCCCTGAATCTCAGTGGAACACAATTATGCTCTTAGAATTCCAGCACAAAAATAAATATTAGAAAATATAAAATTGTAAGCAAAATTATTTGATATTATATGAATACATTTAAGTGTTACCTTGATGGAAAATATCAACAACTACTACTACCCAGCTGGTAGACTTCAAATCTTTTTACATCCTCTGTTCCAAACTCAGACTATCAGTTTGAAGACATGGGTGGTAATTATTTGGATCAAAGGAAAGAATAAATCAATTAGTAAGAATATGAAATTTAATTTTGCTTGCTGATGTTTGCTTTAAAATCTATGGTGGGAAAAAGTGGCAATTATAATGACTAAAAAAGTATATGAACACACATACATATATAGTCATATCCATATATAAGAAGGATTCCCAGGTGGCTCAGTGGTAAAGAATTTGCCAACCAATGCAGGAGATGAAGGAGACATGGGTCTGAGTGTCCTGGGTCAGGAAGATCCCCTGGAGGATAAAATGGCAACCCACTCCAGTATTAATGCCTGGGAAATCCCATGGACAGAGGAGCCTGGTGGGCTATAGTCTGTGGAGCCACAGAGTTATTTTAATCTAAAAATGTATATGTACACATAAAACATATATACACAAACACAAATATGATACATATAGGATGCTGCTAAGTCACTTCAGTCGTGTCCGACTCTGTGTGACCCCATAGATGGCAGCCCACCGGGCTCCCCCATCCCTGGGATTCTCCAGGCAAGAATACTGGAGTGGGTTGCCATTTCCTTCTCCAATGCATGAAAGAGAAAAGTGAAAGTGAAGTCACTCAGTCTGTCCGACTGTTAACGACACCATGGACTGCAGCCCACCAGGCTACTCCGTCCATTGGCTTTTCCAGGCAAGAGTACTGGGGTGGGGTGTATGGTCTTATTATGTACATGTATAGTTTAGGTATTTTGAAATCCATACAATTTTTCTATGAGAAGTCAGACTGCTATCTCTGGTAACAATCCAGGAAGTGAAACAATCACTTCTATAGCAATCAGTTCAACATGGTCAGGCCTTGCTGAGCATTTCTCTCATTTTTGTCCCAGTTTCCAAATTAGAGCCAATCAGAGAAAGTCTAAATATGCCTCCCTATCCAATCATGTAGCATGCCTCCTTTCCAGTGAGCCTGCTGAGAGCTTCCCTGTACCAGTGGCCTCCAATCAAGGCACAGCTGAAGCTTTCTCTCTCTCTCTCTTTTTTTTATCTATATATCTTTTCCACACTTCTGCCTGAGTTTGAGTCTGTACCAAACACAAGCAACAGGGGGTGACTGTCTTGCTATAGCAAGCTCTGAATAAATATCCCTTGCTTGCTCTTATTTGGTTGGCCTTTGTTTATTTCCACAGATGCAGGAGAAGTCCCACTAAAGCCCTCCACTGGGAACTGCCCTTCACCAGACACTAGCCTTCAACCAGGCACAGTACTCACAAGGGGCCCCCTTGTGCCTTGCTGCTTGCAGGTTGTCTAGCCTATGAAAATGTGGTAAGTCAGCATGGGGATCTGAAGTCTGTTTTTCTCATTCTTTATGTTGAGTTCCTGGGCTATTTATTATTTGATTTGGTACTTGGATTTTTATTATTGGTTCCCATTTGTTCAGCATCCTTGCTGGAAACAGACCATTCTTTCTCAACTCTCTTTGCTGTCCTCATTAGCTGTTTTGTTCAGTCTAAAAGTATTCTTGTCATAAGAAAGAATTACAGGATAGAACACAGGCATTTGCTTTATACTCTTGTTGTTTAAGCCTGCCTCACAGACCAGTGCAATAATTTGGTCTTTTTTTCTAGAAATGCAAATGAACTCTATTCTGGTGCAAGAAAGAAGGTATTAACACTGCTGTGGAATAAGTCAGTTTTGCATTCCTGATTGCCTATGAATGTGTCCATTGTTTGCATTCTCCTTTGAAACATTTTAAAAAATATCTGACTGATTTCCTCAATAATTAATAAGTAAAATGAAATTGCTGACATATGTTCACTTAATGTATCTGTTATTTATTTCCTCTTTAACATTATTTGAGACAGCATATAAATCATATAAGTAAAAATTTATTTAAAACTAAATATTTTTAACTGGTTAAAAGTTTCATTAAACTTTGAGTCTCTTTGAGGAAATTAAGTAACAGGGTCTTCTTGATAAAAACAAGATAAAAAAAAGTACAAAAGTGTACACCAAAAATGTTTACTTCACATTTGAAAATATTTCAGTGATTCAAGAATTACACATGAGAAGAATTAGGTATGTGTTTTATACGATTATTATTTGAGAATATTGCATAAGGCATAATGTTAATTTTCATATGGATTATCCTGCATCGTTTCTTTTTATTTGGTCCACTTAAATTGCTAGTTTAATATTAAGTTGTTTTGTGGTTCATGTGTACATAGAGTGGCTGATGTTAGATTTCAATTCTCAGAGACGAGATGGTGAAGACTCAGTCACTGGGTATCATATTTTCAATAAACACTAAGAAAACACACACAAAAAACCTTAAACATAAAGAAGGAAAATATTTGTTGTTATTTTGTAACCTTTTGCAAAGCTAAGCAGGTCATTTGTGTCTCTCTTCAGAAAAGTATCAAAATCAAGGTAAGTCTGTGCTCAGTTGTCTGACTCTCTGCAACTGCAGCCCACAAGGTTCCTCTGTCCATGGGATTTTCCAGGCAAGGATGCTGGAGCAGGTTACCATTTTCTACTCCAGGGTATCTTCCTGACTCAGGAATTGAACCCACATCTCTGTGTCTCCTGCATTGGCAGCCACATTCTTCACTACTGTGCCTCCTAGGAAGCCACAGGGTAAGTCTACACAATCTCAAAACAAAGTATTGAAAGTATAAAACTGGGAAGGTACACTGAGTGTTTTTTCAACCAGATATTAAAAATATATTTTTAATTGAATGTCCTTTTTATTATTATAGGGACAAAGCCTAAATTGCCAAAAGAAAATTATCTATTTTCCAGTTAAAAAAAAAGAATAACTAGAGAATGGTCATGCTTTGTCCTTTCTAAATGGAAACATGACTATAGAATTGGGATAAAAAGATAAATGAAGAAGAATATTTTATTGGAAATTATTATAGAAAAATTGTATGATGAGGTTGTTAAAAGATTCAGCCAGAATAAAGGATAAAAATTGTGCTTTATCCAGTACTTGATGTTTTAAGTCCTGGTGCTAATCTGTAGCTATTGGAGAACATAGGAAAAAGAGAGCTAAAAACTACAATGAAAGGTTATCTGTGGCCCCTAGGTATCCTTTAACAGATTATAATTTGTTGTTGATCATAGAGCTGTTTCATTCTTTAAATAGCCCACGCATTCTATTTACTCTAAAACCAAAATGACAACCAAGGCCTTTTGTGCAGGTGCACATTTGGATAACAGAGTACATTTCCCAGAGTGTTTGGCTAGTATTTCTTCACAAAAAATCAGTAAAATGTATAGGCAAAATAGCTTAAGCTTGTTATGTTATCCCTGCTATATTTTTGTACCATCCAAGTTTGATTTTCAATTCCATAATCTGCTGGCTTAGTTTAACTTGGCTACTGCTATTGAGGTAGGAATTTTCATTTATATTTTTCCTTGCTTTTCATCCCTTTGATAGAATGATCTCAATTCCCTAGTAGTAACACGTATGTTCTCAGACATGATTCAAGGAATTATTAAAAATAATTTAAAGAAAATTGAATAAAATAATAGCAAAATATACTTCTAGGATGCTTCCAAAAATATTACTACTATAAAATGATGTGATTTCTTTCACTTAGTTTTATGTACATGTTTTTAAAAAATCTTTGTAATCATTATGTATTTGTAATGTTTCATCATGTTTCTTGGCCTAATATTATAAGATGAATGGTTGACCATGTTCCTGAATAGTTTTCATTGAACCGAATTTCACCATCTGTATATATACCTTTAACAGATGCTCTGAAATATGAAAACTGTCCCACAGAAGTTGTTTTTGACTCTCACTGATTTTTGCACTCAACAATTCATGTGCACATTAGGCCTATAATTTTGATTCAACGGAAATTATCAAACACTTATTATGAGTTAGCCATTGGAAATAGATGATTAATAATTTGTCCTGTTCCGAACAAGCTCATGTTTTAGAAGGAAGACCATTAAAACATACTTATATAAATACAATTCCTTCTCTTGGACTCATGTATACAAAAATACCATAATTAAGATCTTAAAAACCTAATGAGAAAAAAGAGATTAAAATAAACTCATGAAAATATTTGGTATAGTATTATGTATTATAAAATACCAAATAAATTTGTGGTTCACAGGTCTCATTAATTAGTATGAATCAACTAATTTCTCTTCAAAATTTGTTACTCTTTTAAAGTGTTCATGTCAAAGGATGCTTGTAATATTTTACACTTTTCTACTGAAGCTTCTTTCTTAGATTACCATATCATTCAAATCTATATTGAAACAAATATTTACCTACCAGAGTAGTTCTTAGTCCACATTTCCCATTCAATTTTATAAACATATGATTTAATCTTATTCCTCCCATGACAATGTTACAGATAAACTTATCTATTAGAATAGGGTAAATCATCTTAACTTTAGTCCTTCAGTGTCTCAGAGATTTAGTTCAGCTCCTTTTTGAGAATGCTGCAAATAGTTCTGAAGGGGTTGGCTGTGTCTCATCCGCCTTTTATCTCTTCCTCTGCTCCTGACCTGTCACTTCAGCTTTGTGTCCTTTGATGTTCCAAAATTCTAGTTCTCTTTTTCTAATTATTTCCAACTTGAATTACTGGGGACAAAGCTGTATGTAATCTCAAAGTCCTTTGACAGTGAAAATTTAAAAGCAGGTTAAAGACAATCAGTTGAGGAATTGAAAGCCTTTCAGACTGAGAAATTGGCTTGGAGCTATGCATAAAAGCAGAGAGAACTTGATACAGTCAGAGGTCTGAGGAAGAGAAGCCTTTCTTTCCTTTATGGATTTCACATTAGTGTGATTATCTGAACAGCAGAAAAATCTAAACATTTTAGAATATTTTCAATTATTAATTTCTTATGTTTATGGAATAAATCTTTTCAGCCCATTCGGTAGGCGATTGAGTGAATCTAATCAATGAGCTTCCAGCTTAATTCAGTATTATTGCTCTCAGTTGACACCTGTCTTCTCTTAATAACTAAAACTAATTTGTGTGACATAGTTCTGCTTCCAGCCAAGATTTAGTACTTCAGGCAATGAATGACAGTGACACTTGAGAGATGAGAAACAAGTGATATGAACCTTATGACTGCCTCACTTATTTCTGTCAAAGCAAAAATTGTACCACACAAAGTTAAACAGGCAGAGTTTATTCAAAGTTATTTCAATAGAGAAGATAGACTTGAATTCAATTCTGCTACAGGGGCGGGGTGGGGGGTAAGGTGGAGGGTGTTTAATTGCTGGATTGGGCTATGGGAAAATTATTGGAGGGGGCCATTAGGGTGAAGGTAAAATTAAAAGATGCTTACTCCTTGGAAGGAAAGTTATGGCCAACCTAGACAGCATATTAAAAAGCAGAGATATTGCTTTGTCAAAGGTCCGTCTAGTCAAGGCTATGGTTTTTCCAGTAGTCATGTATGAATGTGAGAGTTGAACTATAAAGAAAGCTGAGTACCAAAGAATTAATGCTTTTGAACTGTGGTGTTGGAGAAGACTCTTGAGAGTCCCTTGGACTGCAAGGAGATACAACCAGACCATCCTAAAGGAGATCAGTCCTGGGTGTTCATTGGAAGGACTGATGTTGAAAGTAAAACTCCAATACTTTGGCCACCTGATGCGAAGAGCTAACTCTTTTGAAAAGACCCTGATGATGGGAAAGATAGAGGGCAGGAGGAGAAGGGGACAACAAAGGATGAGATGGTTGGATGGCATCACCACCTTAATGGACATGAGTTTGGGTGAACTCTGGGAGTTGGTGATGGACAGGGAGGCCTGGCATGCTGCAATTCATGGGGTTGCAGAGTGGGACATGACTGAGTGACTGAACTGAACTGAAATGAATGGACTATTATTTGAGAGTAAATGGGAATTAATAGGAGTTATTCATGAGTTTGTAAATGTTTCTGTCTGTGATTAGGTCATTTGTTTGCTGATGGGTACCCATTGGTTCCTCTCTTCCCTCAAGGACTGGGAGGGAGACTGAGGCACAATCTGTTTTGATGTTCACATTTCAAAGAGATGATTCTCAGGTTTTTGAGAAAGACATTCCCTAGGTCCTAAAATGGTCAAGAGGCTTCTAAGGGGTTTTACATGCTTTACAGCGAGGCAGAAGAAGACTGTGCAGTTATAAATTTTAAAAGTAAATGCTCTAGGAAAAGGCAGATGAGGGCCAAGTCTGGAAATAAACCTGTCTGAAGTTTAGTTCAGCTGAAAGGAACTTTAAGATCACCTTGATCACTGCCCTGAGATTTTCTTGGCAAGGAGTAAGGATGGAGAAAAATGCATACTCTTAACAATGTTGAACTTTGTCTTATCCCTGTATATCTGGAAAATAGATGGCTGCCAAATTCCTCATCGCTTCATCGCTGGAAACAATAAAGCACAGGGACCACCTTTCCTCTTGGCTAAGATAGTCGTTGTTCACCGTTCCTAATGAGTCCCTTGTTTAACTGCCTCTATAAAACCTAAGGCTTACTTGCTTTTCTTTAAGACATTTGTCTGCAGAAATGAACTTTCTTCCTATTAAAATAGCCTGAATAAAATGATTTCTTAATTGTCCAATGCATTATTTTCTTTTACAGTTTTCGTCGCATGTCTCATTTTTAAAGCCCCTTCCACTCCATCTAGGTAACAATGCCTGTTTTTTTGTTGTTGTTCTGTTTATTTGTTTGCTTCTTTCTGATTGGTAACCTGGGCCCAGAGGGGAAGTTCAACACTTGATCTTGTGTTTCTTAGTCTTATTTTTATGTAGCAGAGCAAGAATATGATTTTGATAATTTTTGAGTACTGGCTTGATTTTAATACTGGTTTCTGCTGCTTTGAGTTTAATTTTTGGCTTGTTAATAGCCAATGTAAGTTACCTCCCATTGGGAATTTGGTTTTATGGTCTAACAATTTGGTGATTTCTATAAACAGATTAATGGCTTATAGAACTCTTAGCTTTATTGGGTAAGAGACCACAGGTAAATTGCCTTCTTCTTTTCTCTCTGTCTTTCTGTTTTGAGCTCAAATCAATTAAGAATGTGTCCTCACTGAGAAGATAACAGATCTTTGATACAGACCTGTGAGTTTTATATATCTGTGTTTACTTCTGACCCAGGGGCTGGATCTTAGAACTGAATTTATAAGTTTTGATATATGTGTGTGTACCTTTATGTGTCTATAATTCAGAGAAGTCTTTACCACTCATTAAGTGTGTAGTATTTCCTCCCCCCAGATAGTAATACAAATTGGATTATAGAATCTCATATTTTTTAAAAAAGCCTATATCCTAATTAGAGATAGATAAGTAGACCTTCAATAAATACAATATTCTCAATTTCTTTAGTAGTGTTAGGTAGTTAGAATAGGAAAAAGGAGTCCAGAATGGCAGTAGCTAAAAGACAAGGAAAGGAAAAGACTGCAAAATTAAAACTAAGGGAGGTTCAAGGTTCAATAAAACTAAGGGAGAGTGAGGACCTTGGGTAAAACAAACAACACTCCTGCCTAGCCCAATTTACATAGGGCCGGCCCAGGGGGAGGAGAAAAAGCATATAAAAAGAACCAAAATTGGGCTGGGGGCCTCTCTTCTCTTCACATCTTTTGGGTCGGCATGCCATCATGCCTTGAGGATGTATTTCCCTTTACTTTCTAAATAAAACAATGGTCCATCCAAAAGCTGTAATACTGGTCCATCCAAAGGCTGTAACACTGGTCCATCCATCACTTCAAATATTTGTTCTGATGTGACAGGACCGAGGAGATGTAAAGACTCCCTGACAGTAGAAAATAAAACTGAGCTTCTGAGACTTTCAGTTCTGAGATTTTAAAAATATTCTTTAAGAAACCAATTTGGAAATTTTTAAGAATTCAAGTTCACATAATTAAGGTAAATCTTCAATAGATAAGATTGCTACCTAATCAAGTTTAGCTGCTCACTGATCAAAAAATCAATAATCAAGTGAGAGAGACAAAGAAAGTTGCTGTTAACCAGAATACCAGCAATCTGAGATGTTAGACTTAGCGTCCCACCAAAACCATCTCTGAATATTCTGATTGGCCATGAAAGTTTTCTAAAGGGGGAAAGGGAAGTAATCTCAGTTAATCATTGAGATAGGTGTCAGAGTCATCACCATCCCCCACCTGCCTGCAGACTTGTGGACCTCTTGTGATTTTTCTTTAGACATTATCTTGTCCACACAGTTTGTTTGGAAAGAGATCTGGTCATCTATTAATTGCTTATTCTTAATTTCTACTGCTTGGATCTGTGGAATGAATGAATAAATTAGGCAAGGTATCATGTGACCAAAAAGTTTGAAAGATGTACTAGGGCCAGAGATGAGTTGAACATGGAGGTGTCTGATTTTAAAGTTTGTAACAAAGCAAAAGGGACTCCTGCCAAGAGTTACTTCCTGCACAGAGCTCTTGCCTGTCAAAAACTGTTTACAAATCCCCACTTGTCAGAACATAATTCCATTTCTAAGGAATCATGGGCAAATGTCCATTTTCTGTAACTTCATGCTAACTTGCAGGGCACCATATTATTCTTAGAGTGGAAGTATTGACATGTATCTGTAGCATCTCTTTGCTGACAGTTGTAGTTGCTTATTTACATATACAGGCAGAACAAGCTATACATATTTTGATGCCAACAAAGACACAGATTATTATAAGCAGTAGTATTAATCCCATTCTCTTGAGGCCAGTGCTTGCCAAAGACTCAGTATTGCTCAAAAATGAGCAGTTTATATCATGGCTGCATCATATAGTCAGCTTTTCCCCTCTGGTAGTAATTACAGTGTATGTAAAACAACTCAGGAATGTGCATCAGACTCTGTCTGTGACTATTGTCCTAATCATTAGCTGTTTGAGCCTGCTCCTTTATGACTCAGGGGGAGGTATGGGAGACTTCAGCCTCTCTACAAATGAGGGAGAAGATGAAGATGTGGAGAGGCCTTTGTACTTGAGGCGTGGTGAGGGAGCTGGGATATGTTTGATTTCAAGATTAGTTTAATATTTTTGGCTTAATGAAAACCACTATGCCTTTTTCTGATTTATCAGTATTAAGTATAGCATACACATACATTTTCCTTCTACTTGGGTATTTATCCCTAAACATAACACAGATTTACTGATTGAATAGCCTAGAATTACCTCTACTTATGATTATGAAAATATAAATCTTTAATCCAAATTGAATCATTATTCTGACAAACTATTAAAATAATAATTGTATTTTATAATATATAAGATGATAAGAAAAAAGAAAAACTTTAGATAACTTGCATGTTTGGACTGATAGTAGGTTGAATTAAAGGATGCTCATTAGAAATCTAGAGCATTTCTACGTAGGAGAATATTCCAACATCGATTACTAAGCCTAATTTAATTGATTATACTTTCACCTTTTATTTTTATATGCTTCAGAAAGACTAGGTCTGTTCTGAACATTCATTTGTGCCCCCTTTGAGAACTGTATAAATGATGTGTATGGTTGTAGACAGCTGTGTTATGTTTTCATTAGCTCTGCAAATTTGCTGTAAAGCTCTGCTGTATGATCATGAACAANACTGAGGCACAATCTGTTTTGATGTTCACATTTCAAAGAGATGATTCTCAGGTTTTTGAGAAAGACATTCCCTAGGTCCTAAAATGGTCAAGAGGCTTCTAAGGGGTTTTACATGCTTTACAGCGAGGCAGAAGAAGACTGTGCAGTTATAAATTTTAAAAGTAAATGCTCTAGGAAAAGGCAGATGAGGGCCAAGTCTGGAAATAAACCTGTCTGAAGTTTAGTTCAGCTGAAAGGAACTTTAAGATCACCTTGATCACTGCCCTGAGATTTTCTTGGCAAGGAGTAAGGATGGAGAAAAATGCATACTCTTAACAATGTTGAACTTTGTCTTATCCCTGTATATCTGGAAAATAGATGGCTGCCAAATTCCTCATCGCTTCATCGCTGGAAACAATAAAGCACAGGGACCACCTTTCCTCTTGGCTAAGATAGTCGTTGTTCACCGTTCCTAATGAGTCCCTTGTTTAACTGCCTCTATAAAACCTAAGGCTTACTTGCTTTTCTTTAAGACATTTGTCTGCAGAAATGAACTTTCTTCCTATTAAAATAGCCTGAATAAAATGATTTCTTAATTGTCCAATGCATTATTTTCTTTTACAGTTTTCGTCGCATGTCTCATTTTTAAAGCCCCTTCCACTCCATCTAGGTAACAATGCCTGTTTTTTTGTTGTTGTTCTGTTTATTTGTTTGCTTCTTTCTGATTGGTAACCTGGGCCCAGAGGGGAAGTTCAACACTTGATCTTGTGTTTCTTAGTCTTATTTTTATGTAGCAGAGCAAGAATATGATTTTGATAATTTTTGAGTACTGGCTTGATTTTAATACTGGTTTCTGCTGCTTTGAGTTTAATTTTTGGCTTGTTAATAGCCAATGTAAGTTACCTCCCATTGGGAATTTGGTTTTATGGTCTAACAATTTGGTGATTTCTATAAACAGATTAATGGCTTATAGAACTCTTAGCTTTATTGGGTAAGAGACCACAGGTAAATTGCCTTCTTCTTTTCTCTCTGTCTTTCTGTTTTGAGCTCAAATCAATTAAGAATGTGTCCTCACTGAGAAGATAACAGATCTTTGATACAGACCTGTGAGTTTTATATATCTGTGTTTACTTCTGACCCAGGGGCTGGATCTTAGAACTGAATTTATAAGTTTTGATATATGTGTGTGTACCTTTATGTGTCTATAATTCAGAGAAGTCTTTACCACTCATTAAGTGTGTAGTATTTCCTCCCTCCAGATAGTAATACAAATTGGATTATAGAATCTCATATTTTTTTAAAA
This sequence comes from Oreotragus oreotragus, assembly GCA_006410675.1. Lineage (NCBI taxonomy): Eukaryota > Metazoa > Chordata > Mammalia > Artiodactyla > Bovidae > Oreotragus > Oreotragus oreotragus. The sequence goes on from SJYX01011424.1 coordinate 190,905, forward strand.
AGCCTATATCCTAATTAGAGATAGATAAGTAGACCTTCAATAAATACAATATTCTCAATTTCTTTAGTAGTGTTAGGTAGTTAGAATAGGAAAAAGGAGTCCAGAATGGCAGTAGCTAAAAGACAAGGAAAGGAAAAGACTGCAAAATTAAAACTAAGGGAGGTTCAAGGTTCAATAAAACTAAGGGAGAGTGAGGACCTTGGGTAAAACAAACAACACTCCTGCCTAGCCCAATTTACATAGGGCCGGCCCAGGGGGAGGAGAAAAAGCATATAAAAAGAACCAAAATTGGGCTGGGGGCCTCTCTTCTCTTCACATCTTTTGGGTCGGCATGCCATCATGCCTTGAGGATGTATTTCCCTTTACTTTCTAAATAAAACAATGGTCCATCCAAAAGCTGTAATACTGGTCCATCCAAAGGCTGTAACACTGGTCCATCCATCACTTCAAATATTTGTTCTGATGTGACAGGACCGAGGAGATGTAAAGACTCCCTGACAGTAGAAAATAAAACTGAGCTTCTGAGACTTTCAGTTCTGAGATTTTAAAAATATTCTTTAAGAAACCAATTTGGAAATTTTTAAGAATTCAAGTTCACATAATTAAGGTAAATCTTCAATAGATAAGATTGCTACCTAATCAAGTTTAGCTGCTCACTGATCAAAAAATCAATAATCAAGTGAGAGAGACAAAGAAAGTTGCTGTTAACCAGAATACCAGCAATCTGAGATGTTAGACTTAGCGTCCCACCAAAACCATCTCTGAATATTCTGATTGGCCATGAAAGTTTTCTAAAGGGGGAAAGGGAAGTAATCTCAGTTAATCATTGAGATAGGTGTCAGAGTCATCACCATCCCCCACCTGCCTGCAGACTTGTGGACCTCTTGTGATTTTTCTTTAGACATTATCTTGTCCACACAGTTTGTTTGGAAAGAGATCTGGTCATCTATTAATTGCTTATTCTTAATTTCTACTGCTTGGATCTGTGGAATGAATGAATAAATTAGGCAAGGTATCATGTGACCAAAAAGTTTGAAAGATGTACTAGGGCCAGAGATGAGTTGAACATGGAGGTGTCTGATTTTAAAGTTTGTAACAAAGCAAAAGGGACTCCTGCCAAGAGTTACTTCCTGCACAGAGCTCTTGCCTGTCAAAAACTGTTTACAAATCCCCACTTGTCAGAACATAATTCCATTTCTAAGGAATCATGGGCAAATGTCCATTTTCTGTAACTTCATGCTAACTTGCAGGGCACCATATTATTCTTAGAGTGGAAGTATTGACATGTATCTGTAGCATCTCTTTGCTGACAGTTGTAGTTGCTTATTTACATATACAGGCAGAACAAGCTATACATATTTTGATGCCAACAAAGACACAGATTATTATAAGCAGTAGTATTAATCCCATTCTCTTGAGGCCAGTGCTTGCCAAAGACTCAGTATTGCTCAAAAATGAGCAGTTTATATCATGGCTGCATCATATAGTCAGCTTTTCCCCTCTGGTAGTAATTACAGTGTATGTAAAACAACTCAGGAATGTGCATCAGACTCTGTCTGTGACTATTGTCCTAATCATTAGCTGTTTGAGCCTGCTCCTTTATGACTCAGGGGGAGGTATGGGAGACTTCAGCCTCTCTACAAATGAGGGAGAAGATGAAGATGTGGAGAGGCCTTTGTACTTGAGGCGTGGTGAGGGAGCTGGGATATGTTTGATTTCAAGATTAGTTTAATATTTTTGGCTTAATGAAAACCACTATGCCTTTTTCTGATTTATCAGTATTAAGTATAGCATACACATACATTTTCCTTCTACTTGGGTATTTATCCCTAAACATAACACAGATTTACTGATTGAATAGCCTAGAATTACCTCTACTTATGATTATGAAAATATAAATCTTTAATCCAAATTGAATCATTATTCTGACAAACTATTAAAATAATAATTGTATTTTATAATATATAAGATGATAAGAAAAAAGAAAAACTTTAGATAACTTGCATGTTTGGACTGATAGTAGGTTGAATTAAAGGATGCTCATTAGAAATCTAGAGCATTTCTACGTAGGAGAATATTCCAACATCGATTACTAAGCCTAATTTAATTGATTATACTTTCACCTTTTATTTTTATATGCTTCAGAAAGACTAGGTCTGTTCTGAACATTCATTTGTGCCCCCTTTGAGAACTGTATAAATGATGTGTATGGTTGTAGACAGCTGTGTTATGTTTTCATTAGCTCTGCAAATTTGCTGTAAAGCTCTGCTGTATGATCATGAACAATTATCAACATCATCCTATCCTAGTTTTCTCTGTGAAATACAAGTTAGTTTCTTTGGTTTAAAGTTATAAGTAATATGATGTTTAAAATATATGTAGTTCAGAGAAACAGAACTGTGTAAGTTCTTTTGTAGTTGAAAGGAATAACAAAATCTGCACACAACTTGTTCAATGTAAATAATATAATACATTATCAGGCAAAACTTTGCTCTTTTTTCACATTCTGCTGCTGCTACTGTTAAGTCGCTTCAGTCGTGTCCGACTCTGTGTGACCCCATAGATGGCAGCCTACCAGGCTCCCCCATCCCTGGAATTCTCCAGGCAAAAACACTGGAGTGGGTTGCCATTTCCTTCTGCATTTCACATTCTAAATGATCCCAAAAGTCCATTACTTAGTGTCAACATGTCATTAAATAATTTTTAAAGAGATTTCATTACTATTTATGCTTGACACAAAGATCAGTTCAGTTCAGTTCAGTCACTCAGTTGTGTCCGACTCTTTGCAACCCCATGAATCGCAGCACACCAGGCCTACCTGTCCATCACCAACTCCTGGAGTTCATTCAGACTTGCATCCATCGAGTCAGTGATGCCATCCAGCCATCTCATCCTCGATTGTCCCCTTCTTCTCCTGACCCCAATCCCTCCCAACATCAAAGTCTCTTCCAGTGAGTCAACTCTTCTCATGAGGTGGCCAAAGTACTGGAGTTTCAGCTTTAGCATCATTCCTTCCAAAGAAATCCCAGGGCTGATCTCCTTCAGAATGGACTGGTTGGATCTCCTTGCAGTCCAAGGGACTCTCAAGAGTTTCCTTCAACACCACAGTTCAAAAGCATCAATTCTTTGGCGCTCAGCTTTCTTCACAGTCCAACTCTCACATCCATACATGACCACTGGAAAAGCCATATCCTCGAATAGATGGACCTTTGTTGGCAAAGTAATGTCTCTG
>SJYX01011424.1:198755-215840 GCA_006410675.1 Oreotragus oreotragus
GTCGGACACGACTGAGGTGACTTAGCAGCAGCAGCATGCATGTGACATACAATTTCCAGTTTTTTCCATTTTTATACATTTAGTTCAGTGATATTAAGTACACTGATATTGTGCAACCATCACCATAATGCATCTAATGGAACTGTCATCTTGCAAAACTGAAACACTATACTCCTACAACACCCCACTCTCTTTGTTCCTGACAACAAGCATTCTATTTCTTGTCCCTATGATTTTGACTACTCTAAATACCTCAAATAAGTGGAGTCATACAATATTTGTCTTTTTCTATTATTTTACTTAGTATAATATCCTCAAGTTTCATCCATGATGAGGCATATATTAGAATTTCACTCCATTTTAAAGCTAACAATATTCCAGTATATATCTAAACACACACACACACACAGAGACATGTTTACCTGTCCGTAAATATTTGGCTTGATTCCATGTTTTTGCTTTTGTTGATAATGTTGCTATAAAAATGAAATGTGCGTATATCTATTCTAGATCCTGTTTTTAATTTTGGGGGTATATACCCAGAAGTGAGGGGAAGGCAATGGCACCCCACCCCAGTACTCTTGCCTGGAAAATCCAATGGACGGAGGAGCCTGGTGGGCTGCAGTCCATGGGGTCGCTAACAGTCGGACAGACTGAGCGACTTCACTTTCACTTTTCTCTTTCATGCATTGGAGAAGGAAATGGCAACCCACTCCAGTGTTCTTGCCTGGAGAATCCCGGGGACAGGGAAGCCTGGTGGGCTGCCGTCTATGGGGTCACACAGAGTCGGACACGACTGAATTGACTTAGCAGCAGCAGCTTAGCAGCAGCAGCATACCCAGAAGTGAAAATATTGAATCATGTGATAATTCTATTTTTAATGTTTTTGAGGAAACTTCATACTGTTTTCCACTACGGCTATACTATTTCACATCCCACCAACACTGGAAAAGGGTTCCAATTTCTCTATCGTTCTAACCTTACTTTTTGTTTTTGTTTTTTTGATAATAATCATCCTAATGCATCTAAGGTAATATCATTTCAGCTTTGATTTCTGTTTTCCTGATGATTGAGGATTTTGAACATCTTTTCATGTGTCTATTGGCCATCTAAAAAGCTTCAGAGATATATTTATTATATTCTTTATACATTTTTTGAATCAGTTGTTTGTCTTTTATTGTTGAGATTTAGAAGTTTTCTTATATATTCTGAGTTATATCCATAATTAGATATATGATTTGCAAATATTATCTCCCATTCATTTTTATTTTGTTAATAGTATCTTTTGATGCACCATTATTTTTATTTTTTATTTTCCATGAAGCCTGGTTTTTCTACTTTTTCTTTTTTTGTCTGAGTCTTTGGTGTTACAATTAAGAAATCACTACCAAATCCAATGTAATGAAAATTTTGCCCAATGTTTTCTTATAAAACTTTAACAGTTTTATATCTTACCTTTAGGTATTTGATTCACTTTAAGTTAATTTTTGCATACATAGTGTTAGATGAAGGCCCAATTTCATTCTTTGCATATGGATACCTAGTTTTTTCACTACCATTTGTTGAATTGTTGACTGTTCTTTCCCCCATTGAATGATTTTGTCATTCATTGAAAATTGAACTTATTTGTAAGGATTTATTTCTGGTCTAAGTATGCTATTCCATTGGTTTATATGTCTATCTTTATGTTTGCACCATACTGTTTTGAGTATTTTAATTTTATAACACAGTTTGAAATCAGGAAGTCTAAGGCCTCCAACTTTGATATTGTTTTCAAAGTTATTTTGACTCTTCAATATCCCTTGAGTTTTTATATGAATTTTAGAATGGTATTTCTACTTTTGGGGAAAAAAAAAAAAGCTTCTTTGGAATTTTGATAGTGATTACATTAAATACGTAGATCACTTTGAGTAAGACTGACATCTTAACAATATTAAATTTTCCAATCTATGAATATAAAATGTATTTCAATTTATGTATATATTTCCTTTTTCAGCAGTGTTTTATGGTCTTCACTGTACAAATCTTTCATCTCCTGAGCTAATTATTTTTGATGCTATTACAATAGAATTGGTTTCTTAATTTTATGTTCAGACAGTTAGTGTATAGAAATAGAACTAAATTTTCTATTTTTACTTTGTATCCTCCTACTATTTGCTAAATTTTTTGATAGTTCCAGTAGTATTTGTGGAAACTTCTAGATTTTATTATGTATAGGAAACAATAGGTAATATCTAGATATATGTAAGTGATGTTTATAGTCATTTGTTCATAGGATTAGGGAAAATGAGAAGTGCCATGATCTGCCAACTGTAGACTGGAGAATCAGGAAGACTGTTTTAATTCAGTCAGAGTCCAAAAGACTCTGAATTGAAGCATTGGTGGCCTAAGACCCTATCTGAGTGAGGGCCACCAGTGTCTAAGGGCAGGAGAAGATGGGCATCTCAGCTCTCTGGGCTTCCCTTAGCAAAGGCAAATTGACACAAATAATCATCTTATTATATATATATATATTTCAAATACTTTGGAATCTTTACTGTCTCTTTAGAAAAATGATTCTGCAGAATGCCTCTGAGTATCTCCAATGTCAAAATTTTTTCTTGTAGATAATATGAACTTATGTATTATAGAATATTCCAATTGATAAAGCAGACCAGAAATACAATAAAACTAACACTATTCATCCCAGGATGTTGGAGACAATGTGTAAATATTTTTTCCTTTTCCCGTTCCTATATTTTTAAATTTAAAAATAGATTAGTACATTTAAAAATTTAAGCTTCAGTCTGAGTCTGAAGGCAGAAGACAAAAGTCCCAGCTTGAGCTTGAAGATAATCAGGCTGAGAGAGTTAATTCTCCTTTACTCAACTTTTTTTCTCTATTCAACATCCAATGGATTGGCTATGCCCAGCCTCATTGGATATGGTAATCTGCTTTCTTCAGGCTACTGATTTAAGTATAATTTCTTTTGGAAACACCCTTAGAGACACACTTAGAATAATGTTTAACCAAATATCTGAGCACCCTCTGGCCTAGTCAACTTGACACATAAAGTTAACCGTCCCACAACATAATCCTTTATTATCTCTTTTGCAATAATCTGTTACAGGAAATTAATTGTATTTCATTTGAATTAGTACAGTTTTGTCTTACAGGTTTGGGGACTAATGTCTAAAAATTTTATTATCATTCACAATTTTGCATTAAAATTCTCTTTATAAACCCAGGTGTATTCACTGTAAACTCAGAATTTAGCTATGCATTTATTTCTAAAGCTTAATACTTACATTTATATGATGTATTTAATCTTCTGAAGTACAGTCAAAAACGAGTTTTCATTCAAGGTGCATATCTGAAGTAAAAACATCTATAAAGTATATTTTGATATTCTAGAAGGAGTCATTAATGGGAGGCTATTCACAGCAGGCTTATCTTCAAAAGTGATTGGGAAGAAGTCTTAAAGATGAATAAGTGATGAAGATAACTTTTCTTTAATACCAACAGTTGTTGAAAGATCGTTTTAGCTATGAGAAATGAATACTAGTATTTTTCGTTGAATAGTCTGATGCTAATGCGACTCTAAATTTACTCCATGGTGACAGAAATTAAATGAAGTTTTTCTGAGTAACTAAAAAAACACAAAAGCAAGTTATATCTTTAATAGAAGCATGAAAAAGAAACCACTTGGAAGTGTAAGTTGTAATATAAATTTAGATTGGCTAAATATTAAAATGCTCATATGAGTGGTTTTTTCCTCTTTCCTGGAGAGAAGTTGATTTGCAAATTGTGCCCTTTATTGTTTTTATTGTCTAAAATCTTTCCTGATGTAGAAATTCTTATATTTTAGAAATCATTCCTACTTTGCTTATCTTCCTGGGCCATCATATCCATCAGCAATTTGATGATCCCCACATCTTTCTCTGTGCCTAGATCTCTCGACCAAACAAGAAGTTAGAAACCAATGTTCATATAAAAATATGCACTCCTGTGCCCTCTAGAAAACTCAAATGCAATATGAAAGGATTATAAAAAGTGCTTGATGTAGGTGCATTAAATAGGGTATCAGGGAAATACTCAGCAAGAGAGTACTATTGGAGCCAAAGCTTAAAGAAGAAAGACAAGCCATGCAAATAGTCCAGGGAAACATTATCCAGGCAGAAAACGATTAAAAAACTTTAAAGTTATTTATATGTGTTACTTCTTTGTTTTAGCTTGGGTTTCACCACTCCCATCCCATATAGACTTGAGAAAAAATTTGAATGGAGATATTTTATTTGGAAAATAATCACAGCAGAAGCAGACAGTGTGACCGGTATACAGGGATGGGAGAAGAGCCAGGAAAGTATAAATTGCAGAGCGGGTTACGCCGTGCACAGCTGAGGGTCCTCTGCAGGTGGGGTGAAATGTGTCTCAGAACTGTCTCACTGAGGGATGGGATAAACCAAGTTCTTGGTTAGTTTACACTTAGTTTTTAAGGGCTAGAGAAATTGCTTACCTAGAAAAACTAAAAAACAGGAGTCGCAGTGTATAGGAAATCGCTCTAGCATTGAAAATGAGTTTTTAGATGTACACCAGTGGGGTATGGATAGACTTTAACTTCTCCTGCTGCTACTGCTGCTGCTGCTGCTAAGTCGCTTCAGTCGTGTCCAGCTCTGTGCAACCTCATAGACGGCAGCCCACCAGCTCCCCTGTCCCTGGGGTTCTCCAGGCAAGAACACTGGAGTGGGTCGCCATTTCCTTCTCCAATGCATGAAAGTGAAAAGTGAAAGTGAAGTCGCTCAGTCTTGTTTGACTCTAGCGACCCCATGGACTGCAGCCCACCAGGCTCCTCCGTCCACGGGATTTTCCAGGCAAGAGTGCTGGAGTGGGGGGCCATCGCCTTCTCCTACTACTGTCCCTCAAATCTGACTGATTCTGTTCAATACATTTCACTCAAACCTCTCTGTTCATTTGTGTTACTATTGCCGCCTTTTAAGTCTTTACCATAAACTACCTGACTTTCAAGCTCTAACAAGCAGAAGCTCCATTTTATAACAATCCTTTTTTCATGTTCACTTCACTCTTCTGAAACAAAAGTTACAGAAAAAAATACACCATATAAAATGATTGTAAAGCACTAATGTAAATAGTATACTAACAATAACATAAAAGAAAAAAATAACTTATAATAAAGTAATATGCGTTTCAATAAGTATGCCCTGAAAAAAACCACAGAGGAACACCAGGTGATACATCATAATCAATCACATAGACTATTACAATGATATTGAAAAGATAGGCAACTGAGATATCAGGAACAATGTAGTCATTGTTGATATAATTCCCCCCCCCCAAGTTAATTTATTGTATAGCTTCAGAAAACCCAAGTGCAAGTTTCCCATTATGTATAAAGTCCTTGTATGTCTGAAAATATTAGTGTGTATTAAAATAAAGTATCATTACAAACTCGGATAAATTCAAGCAACTGTTTTACCGAGCTATTATAACTATTGATCGCAATCCCCATGCTATGCATTTTATCCCCATGACACATTTATTTTGCAACTGAGAGTTTGAACCACTTCATCTCCTCACACATTTTGCTCATCTTCCAATACTCCTTCCTTCCCCTCTGACAACTACCAGTTTCTTCCCTCAAACTATAACTCATTTCTGTTTTGTTATATTTTTTCATTTTATTTTATATTCTGCATATAAGTAATACTACATGGCATTTGTCTTTCTCTGACTGACTTGTTTTACCTAGCATAAGATAGATCCATCCATGCTACTGAAAATAGCAAGAGTCCATTCATTTTATGACTGAATAATATCCCATTATGTCTGTCATGCTACAGTCAATGTGGTCACAAAGAATTGGACATGACTTAATGAATGAACAACAAATTTTAAACACACACACACATACACAACACACACGTGTGTGTTGTGTATGTGTGTGTGTGTAATATGGGCTTCCCTGGTGGCTCAGATAGTAAAGAATCTGCCTGCAGTGTAGGAGACCTAAGTTCAGTCCCTAAGTTGGGAAGATCCAATGGAGCTGGGAATGCTACCCATTCCAGTATTCTTGCCTGGATAATTCCATGGACAGAGGAGCCTGGCAGGCTACAGTCCATGGTGTCACAAAGAGCTGGACACTACTGAGCAACTAACACTTTCACTGTCATATATAATACAATGCATTATGTGTGTATGTATGTGTATATAGAATATTTCTCAGCCATAAAAAGAATGGACTCTTGCCATTTTCAGCAGCATAGATAGATCTATCTTATGACACTAAGTGAGTGCACGCACACACACACATAAAATCTCACTTCTATATCCATCCATGGGCACTTAGATTACTACCGTATCTTGGCAGTTATGAAGAATGCTTTGTTATCTTGAGATATAGCCCTTCTATATCCACTTTCTTCAGAACTTTTAATATAAATCAATGTTTGACTTTGTTGAATACTTTTTCTGAACCTATTGAGATGAGAGTGTGATTTTTATCCTTCATTTTTAATATAGTATGTCAAGTTAATGAATTATGGATATTGAACTATGACACATCCCTGGAATTAATCTCTTTGACTATTTAAAATTATCATAAAATGATAATTTTATCATAAATGATCATTTTAAAGCATTATTTAATTCAGTTCACTAATTGAAGATGTTTACATCTATGTTCACCAGAAATATAATTTTCTTATTTTTCTTTCCCTTTTTTAACATCTTTGTTTTTGATATCAGGGTAATACTAGTCTCTTTGAATGAGTTGGAAATTCTTCCCTCCTTTTAAATGTTTGGGGAGAGTTTGAGAATAGGTACTAGCTCCTCTTTAAATGTTTTGTATAACCGTACTATCAAGATGTCTGATCCTGGTGTTGGGAATTCTTTTTATTACTGACTCAACCATTACTGGTGATCAATTTGGTAATATTTTATATTTCTTCTTGATTCAGTTTTGGAAGGTTGTATATTTCTAGGAACATTTCCATGGTTTTCCATTTTATTGGTGTATAGTTATTTGCTGAAACTCCAATACTTTGGCCACCTGATATAAAGAACTGACACATTTGATAAGACTCTGATGCTGGGAAAGATTGAAGGTGGGAGAAGGGGACGACAGAAGATGAGATGGTTGGATGGCATCACCAACTCAATGGACATGAGTTTGAGTATACTCCCGGGAGTTGGTGATAGACAGGGAGTCCCGGCGTGCTGCAGTCCATGGGGTCACAAAGAATCAGACACACTTGGCGACTGAATTGAACTGACAGTTATTTGTAATAATCCCTTAAAATGTATTTCTGTGGTTTCAGTTGTTACTTCTTCTATTTCTGATATTGATTATTTGAAATCTCTCTTTTGTTTATGATGAATCTGCAATCTCTCTTTTGTTTATGATGAATCTGCAATCTCTCTTTTGTTTATGATGAATCTGCAATCTCTCTTTTGTTTATGATGAATCTGCAATCTCTCTTTTGTTTATGATAAATCAGGCCAAAGGTTTATCAATTTTATCTTTTCAGAGAATAAGACCATAGATTCCGATCTTTTCTATTTTATTAGTCTCTATTTCATTTATTTCTGCTCCAATCTTTATGGTATCTTTCCTTCAACTAATGCTGGGTTTTGTTCGTTCTTCTTGTTCCAGTTTCTTTAGATGTAAGGTTATGCTGCTTGAGATATTTTTTCCTGGTTTATTAAGGAAGACTTATATCACCATAATCATCATCTTTGGAGGTGCTTTTGCACAATGCTATAGATTTTGAATTGCTGTGTTTCATTTTCATTTGTCTCCAGATAATTAAAAATTTCCTCTTAGGATTCCTCACTCATCCCTTGCTTATTTAGTAGCATAATTTTTACCCTCCATGTGCTTGAGTTTTTAGCATCTTTTTTCTTGTAGCTTATTTCTGATCTCTTATTGCCTCCTTAGAAAAAAATGCTTCATGATTTCTGTCTTTTAAACTTATTGTGTCTTGTTTTGTGGCCTAGAATGTGCACACTTAATCTCATAATCTCTTTCATGTATATTATTCAAGTGATTTAAGAAAACGATTCTCAAAGTATCATCTCCTTTGTTAAATCACTTAAAAATATTATATACCTAGTATTTTTCTTATTTATATTCATTTCAATGTAATTAATTGCTTCACATGTGTGTCCCTACTAAACACTAGTTTTTAGCAAAACTATATAACCATATTTTAAAAAATTAGTGACTAACACATTTATTCATTCACTACAACTATAAATGATGAATGAATGAACATTTTGAACTAGATTATTCTTTGGTCTCTCTGTCTACTTATATCAGTTTTGTGTTCTGTATCTTCATTATTAAATTTTATAAAAATTGTGCTGCCTGATTTATTAAAATCATTGTTTATACAATCATTTATTGTTTAAATTGTGAATTTTGTAGTTTTATATTTTAATATCTTTTTTCTTTTGCATAAAAACAGTTATATGCCTAATTTTAATTGGAGTTTGATATTAAGAAGATCNTATAAAAATTGTGCTGCCTGATTTATTAAAATCATTGTTTATACAATCATTTATTGTTTAAATTGTGAATTTTGTAGTTTTATATTTTAATATCTTTTTTCTTTTGCATAAAAACAGTTATATGCCTAATTTTAATTGGAGTTTGATATTAAGAAGATCTATATATCAGGGACTAGAGAATAAAATATAGAGCATGGGACTATGACTAGGAAATTTCTGTTTCAAGGAGTTTTCTTTTCTCATAAATTATATTAACCAAGAAATTTGTATTGGAAAAATTGTTTTAGAGGACGTTGTGAATTAAGAAACTTACCATTAGTTGTCCTTTAAAGATGGACAGCCCTTACTTCTGGTATCGGCATACATAAGAGAAGAACCTTTCTCTACAAAGCTAGTTCATTCTTGGGCAATTTTCCTATCCACCTACTTTGTTCCTAGTATTTGTTTTCATCTCTCTACTTCATGAGTCTTAGTTCTATATTTTTGTTTTCTAGTATATTTGGTTATATTTTGTATGTATTTAATATTTTGAGTTTTTATCCTAATTCATTGACTTTTTCTTTTAAGATTCCTTCCTTTATGCATTCCTTTCTTTTCTTTTTAAGTATATTTCTTCCTTTTTTCTTTCTTTCAATAATTGCTTATTTACAAGTTCATGTCTAAGTATACTTATAGGAGAATAAAGGCTATTATAAACTGTTTCATGACCTTAAATGCATTTTCTGTTATCTATATAATTGCCATGCCTTATAACACTACAATGCAAAGGTGACTTGTTACTTATCAATACCAGTATCAAGATCATTGAGACAGCCAAGCTGAAATTGAATAATAAAACTTTAGGGTTGGAAGGACCTTAAAGATTATTTAATAATGCAGTTTCTGCATTTGCATATAGATAAGGTCAGTAGAAGTTAAATTACCTGTGTAAAGTCATATAATTAATTTGAGATGGGGTGGGGGGGATACCTGTTCTTTGATACCTTTGCAAAGCTTTTTCTACTGAATTCCATGACTTCTGTTGTTCCGACACTCAGGACTGACACTCTTAAAAGTAATCAGATATCAAAGATACTAGAAAACTCTGTTACAATGATTATTATGTATATATTATTATGATATAGTGTATTATTATGTAAAAGAGAGATCATCTAGATATATAAATGTGTGATATTCTTTGGCACATAGAATGTAATTGTAGTCATATAGAATGACACATAACAAGAGAAAATGGCATAGAATTGGGCTTTGGATAGCTGTTATATTAATAGGATGGATAAAAATAGAATAAAAATAGCACTATAAGATGTAAAAAGAATCCCTGGATAGAAGAAAATCCAGAAAAGATCAAAGGAGCAAAGATTTTCAAGAAGCAGAAAATAAAATGAAGAAGATGAGAAGTGAAAATGTCTACTAGTTTGCATACATGTGGGAGATTTTTGTCATTAGAACAAGTTATTTCTGTAAATTATTGGACCAAACTGAAGTTTAAGTAATTAGGGGAGTTCTTGTGAGGAGATCTTGAGATAGTGACAAAATTCTTTGCTTGACCAAACTTTACTCAGGCTCCCAAACCTTCTCCTATGCCTATCTGTAGACTTCTTTATATAATTGATTTTGGCAAGAGTCTTGCTAAGTCACTTTAGTCAGAATCCTCCACCCCGACTCGGACTCCCTCTTCAATTTCTGACACACTGATATCTGATCAGATTTCTTATTTTGCACAATCCCCCAGGTGATATCTGATCACCCTGGTCCATCTTTAGCAAGACATCTATTAGATGGGCTTCGCCAGAATTCCCCATGCCCCTGATGTTTTCCTTTATTTTACATCTATGGACCACAACCCTGCTCTTTGGCTTAAAGCCCTATTTGCATGTCCTATATTTGGAGTTAAGTCCAATCTGTCACCCACAATGCAAAATTTCATCATAGTATTCCCTATATCTGTTATGATAGTGACACCCCCACCCCCAAGTAAAGTCTTCCTTGCTGTATTTGACAAATGTCTTTGAACATTTTTTTTTCTTAAACCATATAATAAATTAGAGTAATTTTTCAAAAAGTTTACTATTAAAGGGTAAGGAAGTATAATGTATTGTTTGGAGAGAAAAGTACAGTGGTAGACACTTCTGTTTAATTTTTATGTTATGTAAATAATAAAGATAAGATTTAAATCAGAAATTAGATAATTGTTTGTGAGAGCAGGAAGACTCAATGACTAAAAATCTCCCAGAAGGCTGGAGGGCCTGCCTGGGAGCTTACCTGCCATAGCAGAGAAGGACTGTGCAGATGCACGTGGCTATGGACTGAGAAAAACAGGGTGTTTTTTATTGCAATGACTTTTGTTTTCTCAGGGAAGTAGGGTCAGGATATGGAGAGGCTGAGGAGTGAAAAAGGGAGGAAGAAGGAGGAAGAATCAGAAGTGTGGGAATTGTGAGAGAATTTTGAATTAACTACTGAAGTGAACTAAAGAGAAATTTTGTCATAATATACAGCAAGTTTTGGGACCAAAAGAGAATTAGAATATGAATCTCTTGACTTGCAGTACAAATAATATTAGGTTGGTGCAAGTGTAATTTTTTTTAATTAATTTTATTTTTTTTATTTATTTAATTTTTTTGGTATTTATTTATTTTTTTACATGATGGACTGTGAATTGTAAATCATTATAACTAGGCTCAAACACACCTTTAATAATTAAAATAGGAACCATAACAATCAACACATTTTTTGCCAATAAGAAATAAGTTTATTCCTGTAGCATAAAAATTTGTACTTTGGGATTCAATAAACTCTTAAAAAGCATTTTCTACCTCCGGCTGGTTGTGGAAGAATTTTCCCTGCAAATAGTTGTCAAGATGCTTAAAGGCAACTGTGATATTGGAGAAGACTCTTGAGAGTCCCTTGGACTGCAAGGAGATCCAATCGGTCCATCGTAAAGTAGATCAGTCCTGGGTGTTCATTGGAAGGACGGATGTTGAAGCTGAAGACCCGAGTCATTTGAAAAGACCCTGATGCTGGGAAAGATTGAAGGCAGGAGGAGAAGAGGATGACAGGGGATAAGATGGTTGGATGGAATCACTGACTCGATGGACATGAGTTTGGGTAAACTCTAGGAGTTGGTGATGGACAGGAAGCCCTGGCATGTGGCAGTCATGGGGTTGCAAAGAGTCAGACACAACTGAGCGACAGAACTGAACTGATGGGGGATGAGGCAAAATTTCACAGCCCAATTTGTTCAGCTTCTGAAGCATTGGTTGTGCAATGCACAGTCAGGTGTTGTGGTGGAGAAGAATTGGGCCCTTCTGTTGACCAATGCTAAATGCAGGCGTTTCAGTTTTCAGTGTGTCTCATCAACTTGCTGACCATATTTCTCAGATGCAATGGTTTCACGAGGATTCAGAAAGCTCTAGTGGATCAGCTGGGCGCAGACAACCAAACAGTGACCATGACCTTTTTATTTTCTGATGCAAGTTTGGCTTTGGGAAGCACTTTGGAATTTCTCAGTCCAACCACTGAGCTGTTCCTCACTGGTTGTCTTATAAAACCCACTTTTCATCGCACATCACAATCTGATTGAGAAATGAGTCATTGTTGTGTAAAATAAGAGAAGCTGACACTTCAAATCGATATTTAAAAAAAGTCTTTGGTCAGTTCATGAGACACCCATTTTTGACCTTTTTCACCTTTCCAATTTGCTTTAAATGCCAAACAACCATAGAATGGTCAATGTTGAGTTCTTCGGTGACCTCTCTCATAAGAGGATTAGCTTTGATGATCGCTCTCAATTGGTCATTGTCAAATTCCAATGGCTAGGCACTACACTCCTTAACTTCAAGACTCTCATCTCCTTGGCAAGACTTCTTGAACCACCACTGCACTGTATGTTCCTTAGCAGTTTCTGGGCCATTATTGACATAGAAAATTATATCCAGTGTTTTACGACTCATTTTAAACACAAGTAAGAAAATTGCTTGGATTTGCTTTTTGTATGACATCATTTCCATGGTTTATAAAAAAAAAATCAAGCAAAAAATATAACAGGAGAACTGTGCATTAAAATGATGTATAGCAAAAAATAAAGTAAAATGATGTATAACATAATCACATTTAATTAAGAATGGATTCCAAGATCAAAGACAAATTTCAGCGATGTGAAAGCTGCAATTACTTTTGCACTAACCTAATATCCTCTCAGATAGGTACTAAGCTTAAATATAAAGTAAAAAATAATTGGATGTTTTAGGAGCTATTGATATGTTATTTGTTTAATATATGTGAACAAGCACTAAATGGGTAAAAAAATTAGCACCAGTGATATCTTACATGAGAGAAAACTCTGCAATATATCTATCATTCATATTCACTCTGCTTAAAGGAAAGAAAGGAACTTGATATTTTAAAACTATGTCTGACAAGTTCAAAAAGTATAAAGGCTTGAAAGCAGAAGAACAAGATAGATTAAATTCCTCATTTTCATTCTAGACCAATATTTGAGCTATACAGCTAGTATGGTTCATAAATCCAGGCCAATTTACTTGTATCAATTTATCGACCCACCAGCAGGGTGTGAGAGCCCCTGTCAGGCTTACTTTTTGCTAATCATATTAATATTTGTAAACTTTATTTTTTGAAAGGTGATAAAAATTAACATGAAAAGAGAAAAACTGAATTGTGTTAATTTGTTTAACGTTTTTAAACTTGAAAATGTTTTGTTGTGTGCTTATCCTTTCCCAAATATGTATATATTATACAGCTCATTTGTCTACTGACTTTTTTTGGTTATCTTACAATTGATTTTCATGAAATTTATTATACTAAAGTATTTACACTTTGACTCAAACAGACTGGTTACTAATGTTGATTTATAACCACCGTATTCTCAAAGAATTTGGGGCAGTTTGCGCCAATTTATCAGCACTGGCTATTGACAATGGTACAATTTGCGAGTTTCACCTGGTCTTTGTAAGGCTCCCAGTGAGGTTTGTCTTTGGAGCTGGTTACATGAAAACATGATGCCTAGCAGGATACAGCAACCCTGTCTTGGTTCCAAAATGTTCCATAACCACATCAGTGATTACTGATTTGAGAAAGAAGAGTATATAGTACAGACTTTACAGAGATAAGGGAATAGGGAAATCACACCAGATCAGTTCATACTCCTTGCTATGAGGCAGCCCTTGGTTGTGACTCACATTGTAATTAATGCTATTGCTATATTGTATTTTCCTGCAGTAAATGATGGATTTGTAAACATTGCTATCTTGGGTTCTGTGAATACTGATTGGAAAATGAACCTTGTATAACTGGTACCATGAAGAAGTGAAAGTGAAACAAAGTGAAGCCACTCAGTCATGTCTGACTCTTTGCGACCCCATGGACTGTAGTCTACCAGGCCTCTCTGTCCAAGGGATTTTCCAGGCAAGAGTACTGGAGTTGGGTTGTCAGTCATCATTAGTACAGATTAGTTTAATAATTCAGTTTTTATAAGTCAAAATTATTTCTATTTTTATTTGTGATTTATTTCCTAGACATTAACCTGAGATAATTGAAAGAGCAACTCCCTCCTTGCTACTTTATACCTGCCTTTAAAGTGCTGAGGTGTTGATTTACTTAAGGATTATACATACATTGCCTATTTGCAGGTGACTAATGAAGAGAAAAATAACACCTCTTCTGGAAATTTATTTAGCCTAAGGTACTTCACTTAAATTATTTTGAACAGAGTCAATTATGAAAATACGCCTTCAGTACTTAAATTTCAGATACTAACAGATCTTTCCAAAAGGGACCTTATTTCTTACAATTTATGTGATATTTTGATAGCTGGAAAATAAGTCACAATCATGTAAAGTGTTTTCTCCCAGAGTTCAACAGCAAAAATAAAGAACACAGAGCAGTCAAGAATGTTATTTTAAGAAATGGCACAGATGATAATTATTATATATTCAGAGATCATGGACCCTACAAAAGCATTGTCTCAGTTAGTTCAGCTCAGTCCCTCAGAGGTGTCCAACTCTTTGTGATCCCATGGACTGAGCACTGCCAGGCTTTCCTGTCCATCACCAACTACTGGAGCTTACTCAGACTCATGCCCATCAAGTCGGTGATGCCATTCAACCATCTCATCCTCTGTTGTCGCCTTCTCCTGCCTTCAATCTTTCCCAGCATCAGAGGGTTTTCCATTGAATCAGTGCTTCTCATAAAGTGGCCAAAGTATTGGAGCTTCAGCTTCAGCATCAGTCCTTCCAATGACTTCAGGACTGATTTCCTTTAGGATTGACTGGTTTGATTTCCTAGCAGTCCAGGGGACTCTTAGGAATCTTCTCCAACACCACAATTCAAAAGCATCAATTCTTTGATGCTCAGCTTTCTTTATAGTCCAACTCTCACATCCATACATGACTACTGGAAAAACCATAGCTTTGACTAGACAGAACTTTGTCAGCAAAATAATGTCTCTGCATTTTAATATGCTGTCTAGGTTTGTAAAGCTTTTTAAACCCAAGCAACAAAAGCAAAAATTTACAAGGAAGGAATACCTTGAATTAAAAAGCTTATGCACAGCAAAAGACACAATCAACAAAATTAAAAGGTGATCTACAGAATGGGAGAATATATATTTAAACCATATATCTAATAAGGGGTTGATGTCCTAAATATATAAATAACTCATAAGACTCATAAGCAAGAAATAATTTTTTGATTAAAAAATTGATAAATGACTAGATATTTCTCCAGAAAAGTCATACAAAGACCAATAAGTACATGAAAATGTACAAAACATCACTAAATTCTCAGAGAAATGTAAATTCAAACCACAGTGATATATTATTTCATGCTTTTAGATGGCTCCCATCAAAAAGATAACAATTGTTGTAAGAATGTGGAGAAAAGGGAACCCTGGTGTACTGTTGCTAGAAGTGTAAACTGGCAAATCCTCTGCTTCTGGAAAATAGCATGGAGTTCCCTCAAAAATTAAAAAGAAAACTAGCAAATAATCCTATAATTTATATATTTCCAAAGGGGAAAAAAACATCAGTGTCTTGAAGAGATAACAGATAACAATTGTTGTAAGAATGTGGAGAAAAGGGAACCCTGGTGTACTGTTGCTAGAAGTGTAAACTGGCAAATCCTCTGCTTCTGGAAAATAGCATGGAGTTCCCTCAAAAATTAAAAAGAAAACTAGCAAATAATCCTATAATTTATATATTTCCAAAGGGGAAAAAAACATCAGTGTCTTGAAGAGATAACTGCCTGCTGCTGCTGCTAAGTCACTTCAGTTGTGTCCGACTCTGTGTGACCCCATAGACGGCAGCCCACCGGGCTCCCCCATCCCTGGGATTCTCCAGGCAAGAATACTGGAGTGGGTTGCCATTTCCTTCTCCAATGCATGAAAGAGAAAAGTGAAAGTGAAGTCGCTCAGTCTGTCCGACTGTTAGCGACCCCATGGACTGCAGCCCACCAGGCTACTCCGTCCATTGGATTTTCCTACCTAGGTGTCCATTTACATTTAAATGGGCAAAGAAACTGTGATATAATTTAGAATATATATATTATATAACAAAATATATAATGGAATATTATTTAATCCTAAAAATTAGAAACCCCTGCTATTTATAACAGCATGGATGGACTTTGAGGCAGTATGGTAAGTGAAATAAGTCAGAGAGAGACAAATGAGCTCATGTATGATCTCACTTATACATAGAATCTAAAACTATGGAGCTCATTTTTTGAAAGTTTATTAATGTTTTAACTGAAGTAGAGTTGGTTTCCAATGGTATGCAGTTTCTGGTGTACAGCACAATCATATACGTATTTCAGATTCTTTTCCTTACAGCTTATTACAAAATATTGAATACAGTTCCCTGTCCTTAATAGTGGGTCCTTATTTGTTATCTATTTCTTTTTTTTTTTAATTTTTAAAATTTTTTTTAATTTTATTTTTTTTAATCCTGCATCGAACACAGACTGGTGATTCGTTTCTTACATGATAGTATACATATTTCAATGCTATTCTCCCAAATCATCCCACCCTCTCCCTCTCCCTCTCCCTCTCCCTCAGAGTCCAAAAATCCACTCTACACATCTGTATCTCTTTTGTTGTCTTGCATACAGGGTCCTCATTACCATCTTTCTAAATTCCATATATATGTGTTAGTATACTGTATTGGTGTTTTTCTTTCTGGCTTACTTCACTCTGTATAATCGGTTCCAGTTTCATCCATCTTATTAGAACTGATTCAAATGTATTCTTTTTAATGGCTGAGTAATACTCCATTGTGTATATGTACCACAGCTTTCTTATCCATTCATCCGCTGATGGACATCTAGGTTGTTTCCATGTCCTGGCTATTATAAACAGTGCTGCAATGAACATTGGGGTACATGTGTCTCTTTCTATTCTGGTTTCCTCGGTGTGTATGCCCAGCAGTGGGATTGCTGGGTCATAAGGCAGTTCTATTTGCAATTTCTTAAGGAATCTCCACACTGTTCTCCATAGTGGCTGTACTAGTTTGCATTCCCACCAACAGTGTAAAAGGGTTCCCTTTTCTCCACACCCTCTCCAGCATT
>SJYX01011426.1:11171-27967 GCA_006410675.1 Oreotragus oreotragus
TAAACAAGCCTTCGTAGGTGGCGCTAGTGATAAAGAATCTGCCTGAAATGCAGGAGACACAGGAGACATGGGTTCAGTCCTTGGGTCTGGAAGATCCCCTGGAGGAGAAAATAACAACCCACTCAGGTATTTTTGGCTGGAGAATCTCATAGTCACATAGGGTCTCAAAGAGTCAGACACGGCCAGAGCATCTGAGCACACACACACGCCCTTTAAAGAGCTGAGCCTAGCATGCTTTCCCAACCCTTAGTCTTCACTGTTCCTCCCAGGACAAGCCTCAGAGGGAAATGAGCTGCCAGCTGATATGGCAGCCCTTTGGCAGTTTAACCTGTCCTGTACCCTCGATTTTCCAGCCAGAAATCCACCTTGAAATGCTCATCCTCCAACAGCATTCATCAAAACCCAGCATCTGGGTCTCCCAGCTGCCAGGTCCACCTGGTAAGGACTTGTCAACGTGCCACTTTGTAATTGAAGTGCAACTCAAAATGGCTAAGCCTCATGCACAGGAATTTCTGTGTGTTGTTGGCCACGTGTGGGCCTGAAAATGATGAGTAGAGATCAGCTCTCCCAGTGGGAGGACATGGGGATGCCCGTGTCCTCGGCCACCATCAGTGCGTCCACATTTGCTTCTTACAGCCCAGATCAGAAAGAAGTTGTCTGGTCAGTGGTGCTGGGGATGGCAGGGGAGGGGGGGACATGGTGACCTGGCAAATTCCATGTGGTTTACTTCTTCCAGTTTGCAGAAGTACTCACTACTAGTATGCACCTGGTGTTAGCACGTGTGACCGGAGTTTTTCAAAAATGGATCGACACCTGCTTCCTTTGCCATAGTTCACCTCCTGACCTTCTGCAAGGAGCAGGGAATGAGTGAACAAGCCCCCATCACCAAAACTCAGAGTGTTTTAATAGAATTGAGCCGTTTTTAATTTCTTTAAAGAACCTTCCAAATTAACTCATGTGTTGAGTGCCTCTATAAACAAATGCTTGAAGTTTGCATGGATACCCCTGGAATGATCCTTTTAAGTGGATTTGGCTAAAAGACATCCTGCAGGGGTGATTGCCCTGAGATCGCTTCCATTGGCGTGAATTATGCTGGTGGCAGAATGTGTACTGGGCTAATTTATTTTAAATTGTGGGATAAATTCTAAAGTACAAGCCTCCATAAAAAGCGTCCTGGAGCCTGACTGGTAGCAGGAGGGCTGGCTGAATGAGGAAAGACCAAAAGTAAGAGAAGCCAGCTCCTGGGCTCTTGATGTTTGAGGAGCTTGTCCCTTACTTTCCCAACTTGTGAGGCTGAAAATGTCTGCAGTAATTTTTAAAGACATCAGAGAGCACCCTCCTGCTGGCTCTCTGCTCCTTGACTGTTCGCCAAGACAGTGAGAATTTGGAGGTGCACACCCAGTTTTTGAGTGTGTCTTGGGACCAGCATGACCTGAGAGCGCTTATGTTGTTTAAAGATGCAAAGACAGGATATTGGCTTGTCTGGCTGCTGTATACATCTCAAGTTTCCCTTCTGTATTCATCCATCAGTTTGGGAAAGAAAGGTGTTTCATCACTTGGTGCTTTGAGGTGCCACCTTGAGATCCACCCTTGGTCTCCCTGCTGAAGATCTTTGTACTGGCTCCAGGCATCAGTTTCTTGTCCTCCTCTAGTCCCTTGCAGGTCTCTAGTTGCTTGATAGCCATTACGCCAAGGAACTCCCCGCATCTCCTGGGAGTGCGAACAGAACCCAGGTGAGACCTGGGCACAGCAGTGATGACTTGGTTCACAGATAAAGTTGTGACAAAGTAGCATTGAACTTGAAACTACTCTGACGTGTTCCTCCCTACTCCCCAAGGGCTGAGCACCCATGACCAGTGTCACAGCTGGAGCTGAGCTGAACCCTTGACCAGGGATGAGTGGATAGGTCAGTTGGTTCTGATAATGTAGCAGTGTGTTCTGTGCTCTGTGGTCAGATGCTAAGTGCTGGGGATTTATGAAGTTTTCATGTTCCCTGCAACCCTAGGAAGTGGTCACTACTGTGACTCTCAATTTACAGGTTCAAGTACGTGCCAGTGTAGGCTGGTTAAGCAGCTGGCTTTTGGAACCCAATCCAGCTGGTCTCAGAGTCAGAACCCAACCCAGCTGAATGGCCAGTGGTCTCCAAACATGACCCCTCATCAGAATTATTTGGAGAAACTTCTGAAATCTACAGCTCCCTCGGGCCCCTCTCAGAGAGCTCCCGAGTCAGTGGGTGGGGGGCCAGGAATCTGTGTTAATGATGGACCCCACTTGAGAACTGCTGTTTCACCCACAAGTTCCTGATGGACAACAGTCATGTTATCAAAAAGAAAATCAAACACACACCACCCTTTGGCTCAGTTTTTCTCTCCTAGGGGTTATCTAAGCGGACCAAAGGCTTATAACAGGGTTCACAATAGGCCAAACCCATAGCCCAGGTGACCAACACCAGACAGGTATCTCTGTGTCATGGAATTCTATTCAACAATGAAAAGGAGCAAGCTGCTAACACAGGCAGCAGATGAATTTCAAAAGCATGCAGAGTAGAAAGAAATTCACGATAGAGGACATACTTAGTATACAATTCCATTTATGTGACATTCCAGGAGAAGCCAAACCAATGGACGGTTTGAAAAAATTATCAGGGTGTTTGCCTGGCTGGTGATGGAAATTGGAGTGGGCAGTGAGGGGACTTCTGGGGCATGTTCAGTGTCTGGACAGGGGACTGCCTCACAAAGGGGTCTGCTGTTGTCACACGGAAGATTTTACATTTCACTCCATATCGAAAAGGAAACATAAATGAAATATGGAACTCTCATTAATGGCATGCATGGTGAAATGTTTAGGGACAAAGCACTCTGAAATCTGTAGCTATTTTGATGTAAGCCCAAATGAGCTGGATTGATGGGGGAAGGGAAGGATGGGTGGATACATGTTAGAGAAAAATATAAGCCGTGATTCGGGTGATGTTAACTATTACCCAAAGCAGCAAAAAAGGAGTCTCCCCCTGTGGAGCTGCCCCACATGAAGAAAGCTCACTCATGACCACCTCCCTGTTTGGGTCTGAGGGGTGCTCGTGTACCGAGGATTCCAGCCATTACCGAGAGACAGGAGCCCAGTGGGAATTCGGGTTTGCAGTTCATCACCGTGAGGCTGGACGGGAAAATGGGGCTCCCTGCCCCAACCTTGGAGTCCTAACTTTGGCCCCAGGCTGGAGAACTCACGTTCTTTCCTGCTTGCAAATGGCAGGTAGTAGAGAGAGGAGGCAGTCAGGTGACACTTAAGCCCATGATATCTAGTTGGCCTGGGCAGCAAACGGGCGCAGCCAACACAGTCCAGCAAGGACGTCTTTTCTTCCAGGTTTGTTGTTTAGTCACTAAGTCGTGTCTGACTCTTTGCAACCCTTTGGTCTGCAGCCCACCAGGCTCCTCTGTCCATGGGATTCTCCAGGCAAGAATCCTGGAGTGGGTTGCCACTTCCTTCTCCAGGGGATCTTCCCAGCCCAGGACCTAACCCTGGGTTTGAGTGTGAAGGGTGACAGCAAGTCAGGCAGGGAAGGGTCACCTTAGCCCAGGTCACGCTGAGATCAGATTCCACTCACCTGTGCAGGTGTGTGTGCTAGCTCAGCATCAACTCCCATGCAGGATGTCACCCTTCACTCCTGCGGCTCCTACCTTTCAGGCAGATTCTTTTACCCTCTGCGTAAGGAATCAGGGCTTCCTTGATTCCTCCTGTTAGAGCCAAGTTCTATTTGTCTGCTAAAAGATGCTGCCACTTTGTAATTGTAGCAGTTCTGAACAATAACAAGGATTACCAGGGTTTCCCTTTAATAGGTCACCGGAGCTTATTCTCCTAAGCTTAGCCTGTGTTTCATTTCCTATCACATCCTGCATGGGAGTTGATGCTGAGCTAGCACACGCACCTGCACAGGTGAGTGGGCTCTGATCTCAGTGGGACCTGTGCCCAGGTGACGCTTCCTGGCCCAACTTGTGTCACCCTTCACTCTCCGTGACCTCTGAGTGTCCAAGGTGCATCTGGTGTAGGTTCACTTACCAATGACACCTCAGGAATGCCAAGAAAACAGAGACAGACGTGGGACTCTAGGCGTGTGTGGCCAACACAGTTCATAGCTAAACTGCCTGGATGAGACATGGTGAGGGAAGAAAATGGCCATTGGATTGTAGCTCATTTCTGGTAACTCGATCCCGGAGCCGGTTGACAAGAGCAGTGTCTGGGCTGGTCCTTGCACACCGTGTGTGAGTCCCCGTGAGTCCCAGGGGCCGCATGCCCCCACAGTCTGGTCATTTTAGAAATCACAGCTTCTGTTCATCCTGAAAGTTTAGAGAAGTTTTGTGTACAATTCCGCCTTCATCTTTGCAATTTTTTCTAAACTTGAGAGCAAAATTTCCCTCTCTTCCCTCACATTCTGTGTGCAAATCATAAAATCTATAAACCTTGAATAGATTTAGAAAATCACACACTGCTATGAAAAGAACCGTAAGTGAATCTTCATATTTGAAGTTTTGTCATTTAATAAATGCATTGTTACCCATTATCCTTTCAGTACTTAACAAACAACTTATAATGAGATACAGAAAGACACCGTTGGAAGGGCTTTTTTCCCTTCCTTTCTTTCAAAAACAGCTACTCCCTTGCAGGTAGTAATTTTGCTTTAAGAAGAGGGATGGTTAGTGCTAGGCTTTTTAATAAAATACATGTGAGAGAATAATTCTCTTAAAACATTCTGTATCTACAAAAATCTATATGTGGGGGAACTGGAATTATTCCCTAATAGATTTTATTACATAGCAGTTAAGAATTTTTCTAAGAGACATCTAGTCAAAGCCATCAATTTGGGGGAACAAAGCATGGGAGAAAAGGAATTTATTGAAAACTGGCGTTATTCCCTACTTGGTGGAATTCTTTATCTGTTCTCTGGCTTCATTTTCTTTAGAAGGTGGAGCCCTCTAGGCTGTTAGGTTAGCATGATTAACCACAAATATAGGAGTGACATTTATTCACTTAATCCACGTTCTCTGGACGTGGTCTGTCTGCAGGAGGAGTGTCTACACCAGAGAAGCTGAGGCAGGAAGGGGGCTGCCCAGGGAATACACCTTGAATGGCTGAAAGAATAGACAGAGACTTGAGTTTTTAAGTGAGGTGTGGGGGTCAAGGGTGGGAAGACCCACGGATGGCATATACCTGATGTTTTAATAAATTAAAACATGATCCTATACACCCCAACCCCAGTCATGTAGAAGTGAGATACAGAGAGAGAGGGTGATATTTTCATTTGTTTTATTCAAAACTGTTGCACACCTTTTATGTCAGGCATGGACAAAGTGCTTTGTCCCTTTTCGGCCCCAGGCCTCTGGCGACACAAAACACCATTAATTACAAAACACAACAGGAAGCGTGGGACCAAAGTGCAAGGGAGTCTAGATCCGTGGACAGAGGAGACCTAGCCTTGTCCGGGGAGGCCACCAGTGGCCCCTGATAGCACATCACTGAAGGGGTTGAATGGTCAGGGACCCCCTAGGTGTGGGGAGGCTGAGGGGACCTGGGTCCAGGAGACGGACAGCCAGGTAGAGTGAGGGAAGGCTAGAGGGACGGGCAGGGAGCTGGGGCCGTGAGCAGGAGACAAAGAGAAGGGCACACACCAGGCACGTGCTGCCTGGGGGCGCGACTTCAGGGTTTCCCTCCAGCATCTATGAAAAATTTCCAACTTGCAGAGAAGCTGAGTGAATTCGACAGTCGACAGAAGAGCACCCACCACGAAAATCCTGCACATTTACTATCGTGTAAAGCCCACACTTCACAGGCTGCTGGTTGGCTTCACCTCAGCCCCACCCTCTTTCCATCCATACACCCATCTTGCTTCTGATGGATTTCACAGTGAAATCAGTGTACGTCCCCCCTAAACTCTTCAGCAGGCAGCTCACAAAACAAAGCTCATGTTTGTTTACATGTGAGGCAAGCTTTCACAGAGAGAAAACTGCATACCTTATAACTGTGAAGAATGTAAATACCCAAGTAACCCAAAGTCCTGTCAAGGTCTAAACCATGGTCCCCAACCTTTTTGGCACCAGGGACCAGTTTCCTGGAAGACAACTTTGCTACAGACCCCAGTGGGGAGGGATGGAGATAAAGCGTACATTAGGTTGATCATGCACTTTGTTTCTATTATTATTATATCAGCTCCACCTTGGATCATCAGGCATTAGAGCCTGGAGGTTGGTCTAAAGCATCGTTTTCCAGAAAGTTTTCTCCTGCTCTTTGGTGGGTCACCCCTTTCCGCTGGGTCCATCCAACAGAGGCAATCACTGTTTTGTTTTTTTCATCATACTTTGCCCACAGTGAATCCACTGGTCATGCCCCCTGTTTGGGATTTGGGGTCTAGTGTGGACTTTGCCTCTTACCGGTGGAAAGGCTGCAGCCAGTATGGGGCAGCTGTGAAGGTAGTTGCTGTGAACATAGGTGCTTCTGCTCACGGCGTAGACAGCCCTGCTCTGCAGTGCTGATGAAGCAGCCCCTTGCCAGGCACACTCACTGCTGCCTGCACTGCCCCTGTCTACACTTTGCACCAGCTCTGTCTGTAACGGGAAGCTCCTGTGGATGGTGTGCTTTAGAAATGATCTTGATTTTTTCTCTGTTATGACAACCTCAGTAGTACATGAACCGAGAACTTCCAGAGGCTCAAGCTGGATTTAGAAGAGGCAGAGGAATAAGAGATCAAATTGCCAACATCCATTGGATTATAGAAAAAGCAAGAGAATTCCAGAAAAGCATCTACTTCTGCTTCATTGACTACACTAAAGCCTTTGACTGTGTGGATCACAGAAAATTGTGGAAAATTCTTAAAGAGATAGGAATAGCAGACCAGCTTACCTGCCTTCTGAGAAATCTGTATGCAGGTCAAGAAGCAACAGTTAGAACCATACATGGACCAATGGACTGGTTACAAGTCGGGAAAGGAGTACATCAAGGCTTTATATTGTCACCCTGCTTATTTAACTTATATGCAGAGTACATCATGTGACATGCCGGGCTGGATGAAGCACAAGCTGGAATCAAGACTGCAGGGAGAAATATCGGTAACCTCAAATATGCAGATGATACCACCATTATGGCAGAAAGCAAAGAGGAAATAAAGAGCTTCTTGGTGAAAGTAAAAGAATAGAGTGAAAAAACTGGCTTAAAACTCAACATTCAAAAAACGAAGATCATGCATCCGGTCCCATCACTTCACGCCAAATAGATGGGGAAACAATGAAAACAGTGACAAACTTTATTTTCTTGGGCTTCCAAATCACTGCAGATGGTGACTGCAGCCACGAAATTAAGAGGCGCTTGCTCCTTGGAAGAAAAGCTATGACAAACCTCGACAGCATATTAAAAAGCAGAGATATTACTTTACTGACAAAGGTCCATCTAGTCAGAGCTATAGTTTTTCCAGTAGTCATGTATGAATGTGAGAGCTGAACCACAAAGAAAGCTGAACACTGAAGAACTGATGCTTTTGAACTGTAGTATTGGAGACTCTTGAGAGTCCCTTGGACTGCGAGGAGATCAAACCAGTCCATCCTAAAGGAAATCAGTCCTGAATAGTCATTGGAATGACTGATGCTGAAACTCCAATACTTTGGCCACCTGATGCGAAGAACTGACTCTTTAGAAAAGACCCTGTTGCTGGGAAAGATTGAAGGCAGGAGAAAGGGACAACAGAGGATGAAATGGTTGGATGGCATCAACAACTCGATGGACATGAGTTTGAGCAATCTCTGAGAGTTGGTGATGGACAGGGAAGCCTAGCACGCTACAATCCATGGGATCTCAAAGAGCAGACACAACTGAGTGACTGAACTGAACTGATGCCAACTTCTGTCTTGAGCTTGGAGTGTTTGCTCCCTCTTGGTTTCATGACTGACGGGTTTGAAATTGAATCTATAGCTTGATGTTTGTGGTTTTAATTTCATGTCCCTTTATGATTTCCTTTTTCCTCCTTATTTACGTTCATTGATTTTTCTAGAATTTAATTTGCAGTTCTTTACTGGAGTTATTGGTTTCCCCAATTATGGCTCAAATGGTAAAGAATCTGCCTGCAATATAGGAAGGGTTGATCAAAAGCCCGTGGGTTTGATCCCTGGGTCAGGAAGATCCCTGGTGGAGGAAATGGCTACTCATTTCAGTATTCTTGCATGGAGAATCCCTTGGACAGAGGAGACTGGCAGGCTACAGTCCATGGGGTTGCAAATAGTTGGACACGACAGAAGCAACTTACACACATCAGAATTTTAGCTCTCCCTCTGTGTGATGTCACAGGAGTTGTTCCAGGAATCTCTGAGAAAGCAGAATCTGTTCCAGGGGTTGTTAAAAGCCAAAGTCAGGCAGCAGCCGTGGGAGGGAAAAGTATGTATAAGGAACACCTTATTATGAATAAGGCAGATAGGTTAGCAGTCGACTGATGTCAGCAGGCCGGTTTCACAGTTAGCTGAAAGGGGTCCTTCAGAATGTCCTGGCCTGGATGACCAGAAATATACACTCAAACACTCCCCACCTTGTAAATTTATCGACATTTTAATCATTAATGGTAAGCAAACTCAGGTGACAGTATGGTTCAGGCTTCTAATTATCTCTTTGAATATAATTCATCTAGGAATTCCCTGGTGGTCCAGTGGCTAGGTCTCTGCCTTTCACTGGCAGCATCAAGAGTTCGGTCCCTGGTGGGGGAACTAAGATCCCGCAGGCCATGCAGCCAAAAAAAATACATAAAATTGTGATTCAATCTTATAACCACTGAATTTTTCAAACCACTCTTAATATAATTGGACAGTTGCCAGAGGACCTCCCAAAAACCAGCCTCGGTTTTTGACCAGATCCTGACTACCCCAGCTCTCTTCCATAAAGGGGACTCACCTGGAGTTCAGGCTCTGGGGATCTGGACTCCTCCTGAGGACACCCCCACTGAGGTGTGGACAGAAGCCATGGGCACTGAGCCCAGGACTGCAGACACCACACATGGGTATGGGGCTGTGGCTTGGGGACCAAGTCTCCAGGTTTGCCCAGCATGGCTGGGGCAGCCTGGCAATCTACGCCACACATGGGAAAGGAGTTACAGGCAGTGATGGCCTATGGACACCCTGGTCCCTCGGGAAAAGCCCTGAACTTGGCTCAGGAGGCCACGATGTTGTCATTGTACCTGGGGTCCCTGAGGTCACCCAGCCAAGAGGTGGCAGAACCAGAATTCAGCCTTGGCCTGCAGCCAGCAGCATCCTGGAAGGGCGCCCTCCTTCTCTGTTTACAGGGCCCCGGGCCTCATGCTTGAATCCCCTCCCTTTTCTGTCCCCAGGAAAGCGGTGTTGAGGGACATCTGGAGGCAGAGATGGACCTCATGGGCAGGGGCTGAGTGAACCCATCCAGGCCCCAGGTCAGATGCCTGTGATTGACCCTGCCCCACCCCAGCCCTGGGACCTCTGAGCCTCGTGTGTGCTCAACCCCGAGGCCCTGATCGTGGGTGATGATTCTTTCTGCTCCACGGGTAGTGGGGGCTCTCCACAGGGAGTTCTGTACAGCTCCTGTAGGACAGAGCCAAGCCCAGCTCTGGGGTCACTGAGCTGCCACCTGGGCCATTATAACTATTATTATTAATTTTATGAGCAGTCTTGTTGCCATGACGATGGCCGTCCCTGCGAGGTCAGTCACTCTCCTCTCAGGAACCTCCGGTGTGTCCTTAGAGAGGAGGGGGTCACCCAGCTAGGCAGGGCCTTCTCTGGCTTTGTCGTGGGGAGGAGGGGTGTCAGTAATCCGTTCATATCCCTGTTGTGTTTGTCAAATAGTGAGGATATGCTGTGCTCAGAAATGGAAATTAAATTTATAATAAGAGATATAGTCATAATCAGAAAAGAACACAAAGGAGGCCCCTTTCACAGTGATTACAGATCACGAAGTCGTTACTCACACTTACTTCTCTGAACTAGAAACTTGTTTGTGAGCAAAGCCCGCTCACGGCACTTGCTCAGTAAAGTTCCGCCTTGTTGAGTGGGGAGAAGTGAACGCCCGGCTCCCTGTCGGCTCAGCGTCCACCTCCCTGGGCTTCATCTCAGGCCATGACAAAGCCGCCTCAAAGAGACTTCCCTAACCATGCCCACTAGTGACAGCAAGAAGCAGTGACCGCATTCTGTCACGTGTTCTTCCCCCTGGAGACGTGGAGAGGAAGGCCTGCAAGGCCTTGGGGGCTCAAGGGTCATAAAGCGACATTATGATGAAGTGAAGGGCTGCATGGTGGTGCTTGTGTCAAGCAGAGGCATTTCTATCAATGTTCGTAGTTCATCCTTACAAGTCTTGTCTCCTAACACCATGGGCCCATCGGGCACATGACCAGCAGCCGCATGGCCCCAAGTCCCAAACCAGCCTGGGTGCTGAGTTGGTGGGTCGAGGTCCCCGACACAGGGTGTATGGATGACCACGTGGACTCTCTTGCCTTGGAGATGGCAAGGCAAACACATTATGCCTCAGGTTGTGCAGCGTGTACTTCTAACAGCGGGCACTGAGTGTGTCTCCAGGAGGCTGTTACTCACACACCCATGGTGCTTGGGCCCTGATTGTGCTCCTGGTGGTGGGAGAGGAGCCTCCTTCTCCTGGGGAAGGTTCCTGGTCTCCAGGGCAGTGTCCTCTCCCAAGCCTGGCCAGTTGGGCCTGCTTGTATAGAACCAGAGTTAGGGAGGTGGGCCCACAGCCCGAGTCTTCATCCAGACTACTTCCCCACACCTGATGCTTCAGGCTTCACCGTATCAATGTCCTCGGTGGCTCCTTAGCCTGCGGCTTAAGGTCATACAGATGACACGTTACTGTATCTGCCTTCCGTGCACAAGAATGGGCTTCCCAGGTGACGCTAGTAGTAAAGAACATGCCTGCCAATGCAGGAGACATAAGAGACACAAGTTCAATCCCCGGATCGGGAAGAGCCCCTGGAGAAGGGAATGCCAACCCACTCCAGTGTTCTTGCCTGGAGAATCCTATGGACAAGGGAACCCAGCAGGCTGCAGTACATAGGGTTGCAAAGAGTTGGACACAACGGAACAGCTTAGCGCAAACACACACAAGCACAAGAACACTTACAACTGATGGGAAACAGCACCTAGAGAGATGAAATGACAACACCCTTAGGAAATGCCACTGATTATTTCTATTTACCTGGATACCTGTCCAGTCACTGAGCGTCCCTTTAAGAATAATTTGTTGACGGTGGTGCTCTTGGAGAGAGGACTGGCTGAACGGTCAGGAGCCCCCCTCAGCGACTAAATCTCAACCCCTTGAGCCTGTGTCTCCCACCCTCACCACCCGACAGCTGTTGCGAGGCCCAGAGCACATAGAGGAGCAAATTGTGAATGAATGCATGCCGTGCCAAGCAGAGCACAGAGGCTGCTGGAGTGCTGGTTCTGGTAACTAGGGTCCAGCTTGCGCATCAGCACCATGCGTGCTGGGGAGGCTCTGGGCTCAGCTAATGACCTGTCCTCTTCTCTCCTCCTAGGTAAGTGATCCCGCTGCTCACGCACATGCGTGTCCTCACATGCCCGTCTCACCTACGAGAACCTGTCTCCACTCCCCGGCTCCTCTGCAGTCTTCCCGGGAAGGTGTGAGCCAGGTGGACCCGGTGAGAGGGAGGGTGGGCTCATGTTTCCCGGGCCATGGCGACATGACTCCTCTTTCTTGGCCAAACTTGTACTGATGAAGGAGGGGGTGAGGAGTGAGACAGTCACGTGGGAACCAGAAAAGGGGAACCTTATGTGGACTCTCTAACCTGAGAAGCCAGCCTGGACAGTGATTCGATTCTGCTCTGACACAAGTGAGACTGAGCCCAGCATCTCAATGTGAGCTTCCAGACCTGCTCTCGCCGTGAGGCGGCTCTCTTGTCCAAGTGGCCTGGTGATGTGCTTTGTCTTTTTTCTTGAGTCTGACCTGGAAGCATCCATTTCTCAATTCTGAGCACTTTCTGGGGAGTCAGTTGGTCGCTCTCCCAGGTTGTCCTTGGGCTGGCTTCTCGGGAGCCTAAGGTTGTTCTTGTGGTTTGTGGCAAAGTGTTCAAAAGTGCTTCGGTTAAAGAAAATGTTAAAAGTAAGTAGCTGAGGATTGTTCTCTGCTCGCAGAAAGACAGCTGTGGGTGCAGTAGAAAGTGTAGTTGGTCGAGAATAACGTTGAAAGCCTAGTGAAAGCATCTGTTGTCCGAGGTGATTTGGCCCACATGGATTTTCTTTTCATGGCTTGGTGGGTCCCAGGGGAACCTTGTGCGCCTGGAGAAGTGGGTGAGACAGACCCTGGGAAGGCAGCTCCCTGCTGAAGCACGGGTGAGAATGGAGCGGGCGTTGTCCTGCATGAGGCTGGGCTGCAGGGTCCTGGGCTCTGGGCATGACACCCACGACCAGGTGGGGCCCTCTGGGGAAGAGAAGATGCTCCCTGCAGGTGAGCAGAAGGGCGTCCGTCTTGAGCTCTGCATCTGGGGAGCCTGATCTCAAGCTCTTCAGCTACAGACTTAACTGCAAATGTACAGGACTCTCTTCTCAAAAAAAACAAAGAGGAACAGAAAAAAGATCATAAGATAACTATATCACTAAAAGGGAACCTAAAATCTCTTGAGAAAGTGCTGTTTTCTTGGACAAGCTCACTGATGGGAGCATGAATGTTGGATGATTTTGGGGTGCAGCCCAAATGTTCCAGATGTTGGGGGGGTCACTCCCCTGCCCCAGCTCTCCTAGAATCTGTGGAAGGATATAGGTCACATGTCACAGGTCATATGTGGTAAGGACATACGTCAGGCTTTACCTTGAATTCAGGCATAGCGATTGGCCTCAGGGTAATTGAATCCAGGGTAAAAGGACCCACATTCTGAATGAACTGGCTAATTCTTATTTATTATTTATGTCATGTTATTTAACATGTCTCATAAGTCTATGGATGAAATGGGCATGGTTTTTTTTTTTTTTTNGGGGGCTGGTCTGAGGGGTCAGATGAGGGATGGGGGGGCTGGTCTGTGGGGTCAGATGAGGCGTGGGGGTGGGGCTGGTCTGTGGGGTCAGTGTCTGCAACAGGAGACGCCAGAGCTGGTTCTCCGAGAGCACGTGGGAGAGAGCCTGTGCGTGCTGTGGAGGCCACACGGCTGCAGCAGAGCCTGGGCACGCTGGCCCCACGACCTTTGACTTCCAGCCTCCTGGGCTCTGAGTAGACAGATGTCTTGTTCGCCCCTCGGTCTGGGGATTTGGCTTGGCCACCGAGCAGACTGAGGCTCGCGCAGTTTTCATGTCCGGAGCTCTCCTGCTTGTATGAGCAGGCAGGCTGCCCGTGCTCTCAGCCCCATGTGTAGCATGATCTCTGCATGTGAGACCCTCAGAGACCCCGTCTCAGTGTCATTCCTCGTCTGCAGAGAGCTCCCCCAGGACGAGGTCCCCTTGCCCAAGCGTCTGTCAGAGCCTGGGTCAGTGAGGAGGGGCCCTCGGATCCCCCAGGGACACTGTCAGAGAGGAGGAGAGCAAGCACTAACTTCGGCCTGTCCAGCTGCAAAAACGAGCAGGCTGTGCTTTCTAACGCAGTGTTGGATTTCTACGAGTATTGATGGTGAAGACAGAGTGCCTGTGTGCCCAACCCCAGAGTTCCCCTGTTACTAACACCTTGCATTCTTGTGGCACCTTTGCTACAACCAGTAAAGCAATATTGACGTGCTATTATTCACTAAAGGCAGTACTTTATTTAGACTTCCTTACTTCTCAGCTAATGTGCTTCTCCTGCTCCAGGCCCACCCTCCACCGGCCCCACACAACAGTCGGGTCTCCTCAGGCTCCTCCGGGCTCTGACAGGCTCTCAGATGCCCCTGTTTTGATAACCTGCACAGTTTTGAGGAAGACTGGGCAGGTATTTTGTGGGATGTAGAAACTGGTCTGTTGCTTTTTTCAGGACTTGATGGGGATTACGGGTTTGGGGAATGAAGAAAACAGATGTAAAGGCCCCCTTTCATCCTGCCACATCCAGGGTGCCTCCTGTCACCCTAACTTATGGCTGTTGACGCTGGCGTTGATCACAAGGCTGGGCTGAGCTCGACAGGCTTCTCCGCTGTAAAATCACTCCCCTCCCTTCCGTCCTGCGCTTTGTGGGTGGAGGTCCTCACGCACAGCCTGCATGCAGGGGGCAGAATGTCCACATAATTTATTTGGAATTCTCAGCATGGCCAGTTTGCCTCTTCTCTCCCATTTACTGATTTGATCAGTATGATCACATGGATATGTATTTCATACTTCAGGTTATGATACAGCATTGCTCTGCTGACTTTGTTTCTCAAATTGTCCCGGTTCTGGCCGCTAGGAACCCTGTCAGTTAACTCCCGCCGCCCTCGCACACACGGGGTCTTTGTGTGCTCCGGCCTTGTTTTTCTGAGTGTCTCCTTACTTTCCGGCTGCAGATGCTCCAGGCTCATCCTGTGTATTTCTGGTTCCAGTCCTAGGGGCAGCCATTTCCTCAAGAAGCTCTGTTTCCTTCCTTTTGCTAGAGAGTCATCTTGAAAACCCAGATCTGGGACAGGTGTGTTCATTGCTGCTGTGGTCTTGTCTCTGTACCCTCTCAGCAGACAAAGCAACGTGCGTGTGCCAGCCTCGCACACATGCACACTAGACACGCCCGTGTGCCCCCCGGCTCCACGCTCCACTGCGCCCGAGTCCTCACGGACGCCCAGCGGCATCTCTTATCCACGGTCACTCTCCCCCCGGGCGCCCGTGACCTCCCCCCAGCGCTGAGGCGCTCGGCCCCCACCCGCCGCCTGTGTGGTCCCGGGCTGGCGCAGCAGGAACCGTGCTGCTGACCCGCGCCCGTGGGAACCAGCTTCACCCCCAGGGCACAGTGCTCTGTACACGTCCCGGCCCTTCACGCCTACAGACCCCACTCACGTCTACGAGGCAGCTTGCTGGGGTTAGGCCTGTCTCTTATACACATCTAGATGTGTATAAGAGACAGGGCCTGGTCTGTGGGGTCAGATGAGGGATGAGGAGGGGGCTGGTCTGAGGGGTCAGATGAGGCGTCGGGGGGGGCTGGTCTGAGGGGTCAGATGAGGGATGGGGGGGCTGGTCTGTGGGGTCAGATGAGGCGTGGGGGTGGGGCTGGTCTGTGGGGTCAGTGTCTGCAACAGGAGACGCCAGAGCTGGTTCTCCGAGAGCACGTGGGAGAGAGCCTGTGCGTGCTGTGGAGGCCACACGGCTGCAGCAGAGCCTGGGCACGCTGGCCCCACGACCTTTGACTTCCAGCCTCCTGGGCTCTGAGTAGACAGATGTCTTGTTCGCCCCTCGGTCTGGGGATTT
The DNA here is from genome assembly GCA_006410675.1 of Oreotragus oreotragus. Classification (NCBI taxonomy): domain Eukaryota; kingdom Metazoa; phylum Chordata; class Mammalia; order Artiodactyla; family Bovidae; genus Oreotragus; species Oreotragus oreotragus. The sequence goes on from SJYX01011426.1 coordinate 26,507, forward strand.
GGCTTGGCCACCGAGCAGACTGAGGCTCGCGCAGTTTTCATGTCCGGAGCTCTCCTGCTTGTATGAGCAGGCAGGCTGCCCGTGCTCTCAGCCCCATGTGTAGCATGATCTCTGCATGTGAGACCCTCAGAGACCCCGTCTCAGTGTCATTCCTCGTCTGCAGAGAGCTCCCCCAGGACGAGGTCCCCTTGCCCAAGCGTCTGTCAGAGCCTGGGTCAGTGAGGAGGGGCCCTCGGATCCCCCAGGGACACTGTCAGAGAGGAGGAGAGCAAGCACTAACTTCGGCCTGTCCAGCTGCAAAAACGAGCAGGCTGTGCTTTCTAACGCAGTGTTGGATTTCTACGAGTATTGATGGTGAAGACAGAGTGCCTGTGTGCCCAACCCCAGAGTTCCCCTGTTACTAACACCTTGCATTCTTGTGGCACCTTTGCTACAACCAGTAAAGCAATATTGACGTGCTATTATTCACTAAAGGCAGTACTTTATTTAGACTTCCTTACTTCTCAGCTAATGTGCTTCTCCTGCTCCAGGCCCACCCTCCACCGGCCCCACACAACAGTCGGGTCTCCTCAGGCTCCTCCGGGCTCTGACAGGCTCTCAGATGCCCCTGTTTTGATAACCTGCACAGTTTTGAGGAAGACTGGGCAGGTATTTTGTGGGATGTAGAAACTGGTCTGTTGCTTTTTTCAGGACTTGATGGGGATTACGGGTTTGGGGAATGAAGAAAACAGATGTAAAGGCCCCCTTTCATCCTGCCACATCCAGGGTGCCTCCTGTCACCCTAACTTATGGCTGTTGACGCTGGCGTTGATCACAAGGCTGGGCTGAGCTCGACAGGCTTCTCCGCTGTAAAATCACTCCCCTCCCTTCCGTCCTGCGCTTTGTGGGTGGAGGTCCTCACGCACAGCCTGCATGCAGGGGGCAGAATGTCCACATAATTTATTTGGAATTCTCAGCATGGCCAGTTTGCCTCTTCTCTCCCATTTACTGATTTGATCAGTATGATCACATGGATATGTATTTCATACTTCAGGTTATGATACAGCATTGCTCTGCTGACTTTGTTTCTCAAATTGTCCCGGTTCTGGCCGCTAGGAACCCTGTCAGTTAACTCCCGCCGCCCTCGCACACACGGGGTCTTTGTGTGCTCCGGCCTTGTTTTTCTGAGTGTCTCCTTACTTTCCGGCTGCAGATGCTCCAGGCTCATCCTGTGTATTTCTGGTTCCAGTCCTAGGGGCAGCCATTTCCTCAAGAAGCTCTGTTTCCTTCCTTTTGCTAGAGAGTCATCTTGAAAACCCAGATCTGGGACAGGTGTGTTCATTGCTGCTGTGGTCTTGTCTCTGTACCCTCTCAGCAGACAAAGCAACGTGCGTGTGCCAGCCTCGCACACATGCACACTAGACACGCCCGTGTGCCCCCCGGCTCCACGCTCCACTGCGCCCGAGTCCTCACGGACGCCCA
>SJYX01011428.1:16927-33131 GCA_006410675.1 Oreotragus oreotragus
TGGCAAATAGATGGGGAAACAATGGAAACAGTGACTATTTTCTTGGGCTCCAAAATCACTGCAGATGGTGACTGCAGCCATGAAATTAAAAGATGCTTGCTCCTTGGAAGAAAAGCTATGACTAACCTAGACAGCATATTAAAAAGCAGAGACATTACTTTGCCAACAAAGGTCCATCTAGTCAAAGCCATGGTTTTTCCAGTAGTCATGTATGGATGAGAGAATTGGACCATAGAGAAAGCTGAGCACTAAAGAATTGATGCTTTTGAACTGTGGTGTTGGAGAAGACTCTTGAGAGTCCCTGGGACTGCAGGGAGATCAAGCCAGTCAATCCTAAAGGAAATCAGTCCTGAATATTCATTGGAAGGACTGAAGGTGAAGCTGAAATTCCAATACTTTGGCCACCTGATGCAAAGAACTGACTCATTTGAAAAGACCCTGATTGTGGGAATGATTGAAGGCAGGAGGAGAAGGGGATGACAGAGGATGAGATGGTTGGAAGGCATCACCTACTCAAAGGACATGAGTTTGAGCAAGTTCTGGAGTTGGTGATGGACAGAGACGCCTGGTGTGCTGCAGTCCTCTGGGTCACAAAGAGTTGGACACCACTGAGCAACTGAACTGAGTTGAACTCAAGCTTTAGGTCCAAGACAGAAACATCTAAGTGCCTAAGCTTTAGTATCTAGCATGCAGCAGGAGTAAAGAATATCTTTTCCTCTTTGGCCTGTATTGAGAGATGTTCAGGCACTGGCTGTCTATAAACAGTGAAGATTCAGCACAGCCCTTCTGCTGCCCAAATGCATTCATGTACATTCTCTCCAGACCTTCACTTTAAATAAATAAATAAAAATTCCTCCTAACAATGCCTCTCTCCCTCATATAACCAAAATCCACTCATGCCTCCCCAAGGGAGGCAACTGAAAATTTTATCGTTAGCTCCATTAATCCTAGATCTCTTGGTTATCCGGTCACCCTCTGGTTCTTTGGCAAGTCTCTCTAAATGATCTCTGCTCAGTGTGAAGTTACCCACAGTCAACTCATGCTATATTTAACAGTGAGGGATGGGGACAGAGACATGAGATTGGTTAAACATGTAACATATTGTTAGTTAAAATCTGTTAGTGCATATTGTTAGTTAAAATCTGTTAGTGCATACATGAGGCAGCAAGGGTAGAGGCCACCGTATGCAACTGATCAGAGAGATATCTGTGATTTACTTTCTCTACTACCCATCACCTATACACTTCTTCTTCAACCAGCCCTTAAGCTAATTGAGATTCTCTGCTCCATGGAGTTACCAATACCCACATTCCTGAGACATTGGAAGTTGGCTGTTCATATATGTTTAATATAAAGGGTTTTTTTTTTTAAAGCTTTATTTTCCAAATGTAAGAAGATTTCTGTGAAGTCCATTCAGAATTTCCCCTCCCCTTGTGGTGTAGCAATAGGCCCATGTTTTCATCAGGGTCAGTTACCTAGACTATACCAGGACCACATTTTGCTTGCTCACCCTGTGGTATAAGGGCCTCACATGGCCCTGTGGCTCTTTCAGCTTCCACATAAATTGTTACATCCATTGGACATTAAGTCTGTAATGGAGAATAGCTAGAGGTATAGGGAAAAGAAGCAAAAAATTCCCAGGTTGTTTATCAGCTCTGTTTGCAAACGACATCAGCACACTTTAACTGTTTGGTTCCTGGAACTGTGTATTCTGGCAGTGAGAGAAGTAGTGTCGTTTAATGATTACTTAGTTCAGAGCATACATCTCATCCTACGAAACAGCACACCAGCCTCACCGAAGTAATATCTCTCAGCCACCACTCTGAGTCATTAATCTATAAAGCCAGCTCTTTCTGGGTAATGAGAAACATAGTAAGAACAGGGGATCTCCTGGCAGCCTTTGTCTTATTTTTCTCTATCATGTGAGTTCCTCAGTCAGAAGCATTATCATACAGGAGATCATGATGATGTATAAGGCATTCAGTTATTCTATCCTAACTGAAGCCTTATTCAGTTATCCTGCCATTCAAGGCACTGACAGGACATGATGGGCAGCATAGGAGAATCAAAATCTATAGTGTCCATTCTAGACATCATCTCAAGTAGATGTCCCCTCTGTGCTCGAAAGGATCCAGTAGAATTTCAGGTAGCTGTTCCCATGGGGAAAGTACTTAAAATGGGCCCAGGCTTTTTTGCGTCGCTCACATATTAGGTGCTGAGCAGCAGCACCAGTGGGTCTGTCTACCCGAGGAGATGGAAGCCTGTGTTTAGCTCAGGCAGAGTTCATCTCTCCCAGGATGGAGCCACTTAGTACCTGAACCCATTGCACAAGACCTAGGGCCTGGGAGAGGGGCTGTTGGGTGCCCTCAGATGCCCACTAGACTGTTAACAGCATTTTCCACACTGCTGTTAACTTTTTGGTAAACATCTTCATGGGATATAGGTAGCTGTTTATTCTCGGACCATTTTAAAAGTTCATCCACAAAAAACTTCTCTCTGGTAGCACTCTTCCCAAGCTCCTGGCCATTTGGCCAATCAGTAACTACAGAGCAAAGAGTGGATCATCCGTTCGCTTCATCTCTATTTTACAGTAAAGTGACACAGAAATACATTACAGTCAACTTTTACTTCTTTCTTTAGGATCATCCATGAAGTGACCATAATACCACGTCAATGTACTTCCTATAGTGCTACCATCTTGTTCAAAGCCATTTGAAATTTTTCTTCCCGCAGTCAATTTCACATTAAAAAGTACCCCATGGGGCCTACGTGGGTGGACTGAAGTAGAGATGGTGTGGCAGGAATAGCACACACACGGACGGTTCATAGATCACATTTGTAATATTTTTCCATTGGGTCCTTTTATTTCTACTAATGATGAGTGCTTATACAGCTGTATGATTCCTACAACGTCCAGTTCATGATCAGCAGCTTCAGTTGCAAATTTACCTGACATTACATAATTAGGAATTCTTTCTCTCCCCTCTCAAAAATATCCATTAAATAATCCTCTTACTTAAATCAATAGGTAGCTCTTAACAGAATTAGTGAAGTATTCATTTATTTAACATCTATTTATTGATTGTCTACAACTTACCAGGCACATGTGTTAGCCTTATTGATCCCAAATCTCAAAAAACTTAAGTAAAGAAAATAGAAGTTTAAAAATATATACATGATTAAATAAATAGTTGATATCAGTTATCAAAATTGCTATAGAAGAAGGCAATAAAAAATGAAATAGAATAGAGGAATGGGAGGTTCTTCATTAAGTAGAATGGTCAGAGAAGAGTTCTCTAAGGAGATGGCATTTAAGCTGAGCACCAAAGCTTGAGAACAAGCTGGCTACGCCAAGAGAGATGATAGCAGCCTTGCAGGTGAAGGAACAGCGTGTTGAAGGAACAGCGTGTTAAAGTAACTGAGAGAAGTTCAGGTTCAGCTGGAGCAGAATAAGCTAGGAGGAGGGTGGTACAAGTTATGTTTGAGAGACAAGCCAGAGCCAGCTCATGCAAGGCCACTGACCCATGGTTAAGGAGTCTGGATTTTTATTCTCAGTACTATGAGAAGACAGTCATGTATTCATGTATTAAACCAACACTTATTGAGCTCTTTCTTATGTCAGTTCAGTTCAGTCGCTCAGTAGTGTCCAACTCTTTGCTGCCCCAGGAACTGTAGCACGCCAGGCCTCCCTGTCCATCACCAACTCCCGGAGTTCACTCAAATTCACGTCCATCGAGTTGGTGATGCCATCCAGCCATCTCATCCTCCATCGTCCCCTTCTCCTCCTGCCCCCAATCCCTCCCAGCATCAGAGTCTTTTCCAATGAGTCAGCTCTTCGCATGAGGTGGCCAAAGTATTGGAGTTTCAGCTTTAACATCAGTCCTTCCAAAGAACACCCAGGACTGATCTCCTTCAGAATGGACTGGTTGGATCTCCTTGCAGTCCAAGGGACTCTCAAGAGTCTTCTCCAATACCACAGTTCAAAAGCATCAATTCTTTGATGCTCAGCTATCTTCACAGTCCAACTCTCACATCCATACATGACCACTGGAAAAACCATAGCCTTGACTAGACAGACCTTTGTTGGCAAAGTAATGTCTCTGCTTTTCAATATGCTATCTAGATTGGTCATAACTTTCCTTCCAAGGAGTAAGCGTCTTTTAATTTCATGGCTGCAGTCCCCATCTGCAGTGATTTTGGAGCCCCCCAAAATAAAGTCTGACACTGTTTCCACTGTTTCCCCATCTAAAGTTCCTGACCTGTGGGATTAACACTCTGGTGGGAATGATGGCTAATAAACAAGTATGTCAGATTGTGATCATTGATGTGGGGAGAAAAAATAATCAAAGTAAAGGGTATAGGGGGTGCCAGGGATAGTAGTGAAATGTAGAGTAATGCAAGTTGAGGAGCCCTCCCTGATGAAGGTACTTTTGAACAGAGAACTGAAGGAAGTGAGGAAGCAAACTAAGCTGAGTCTAAGGGAGGGGGCGTCCCTGGGCTTTGAAGGGTTTTACGCTAAACGTTTTAAAACCACTTTTGCTGCTTAGTGGAAAATAGTTTGAAGTGGAAGTATGCTAGTAAAGAATCCTCCTGCAATGCAGGAGACCCCAAATCGAATCCTGGGTCTTGAAAATCCACTGGAGAAGGGATAGGCCACCCACTTCAGTATTCTTGGGCTTCCTTGGTGGCTCAGCTGGTAAAGAACCTGTCTGTAATGTGGGAGACCTGGGTTCGATCCCTGAGTTGGGAAGATCTCCTGGGAGACCTGGGTTCGATCCCTGAGTTGGGAAGATCCCCTGGGAGACCTGGGTTCGATCCCTGAGTTGGGAAGATCTCCTGTAGAAGAATGGCTCCCTACTCTAGTATTTTGGCCTGGAGAGTTCCATGGAATGTATAGTCCAGGGGTCACAGAGTCAGACACAACTGAGTGGCTTTCACCTTTACTTCACTTTGCTGCTTGGTGGAGGATAGTTCGAAGTGGAAGTATGCATGGAATTCATGATGGTGGTGACCTCGAGGCACCTAAGAGTGGTAACAATAGGAATTAAAAGATGTATTTGGTTTTAGATTCAGCAGGACTGTCTAATAGATGAGAAGTGGTGATTGAAAAAATGAAGAGAATCAAGAATGGTGCCCCAGTTATTAACTCTAAACATCTGAGTAAATACTAGTGTCTTGTATTGAAATGGGGAGAGCTGAGACTATAAGAGAGGAAGGCGAAGACAGATTTAGGATGGAAAGAGGAAGACAGAAAACAGATTTGAGCTTTAAAAACAAAAGGAAAGAAAAGGGAGGGAAGTTATGTTTTTGACATATTAAATTACATCTCTAAGACTTGCAACCCTGGAGGAGGGCATGGCAACCCACTCCAGTATTCTTGCCTGGAGGATCCCCATGGACAGAGGAGCCTGACAGGCTGCAGTCCATGGGGTTGCACAGACTTGGACACAACTAAACTCAGCACAGAAAGACTTTCAAGGAGTTAAATATNCCTGGAGGAGGGCATGGCAACCCACTCCAGTATTCTTGCCTGGAGGATCCCCATGGACAGAGGAGCCTGACAGGCTGCAGTCCATGGGGTTGCACAGACTTGGACACAACTAAACTCAGCACAGAAAGACTTTCAAGGAGTTAAATATAGTAAGTGTGTAAAACTCACAGAGTGAGTGAGACGAACACATGAACTTGGGAGCATGTGCAAAGAAGCAGCCTTTGAACCCAAGTGAGCAACTGAGACCCTCAGAGAGTGTGGAGCTTGGAAGGCAGGCCTGCGGGACTGACAGGGAAAGGACCCAGAGGTAGTGATGCCAGTGTGGAAAGATAGCATCCTGAGCTCTGTAGGCAAGAGGGGTTCATGAAGGAAGGAGTGCTTGACTCCATCAGATGTTAATGGGAGTTGAGTGAGATAAGAACAGAGAAACACTCATGGGATTTAGCACTTGGACGTCCTGAACAAGCTTGGCAAGTACGGTCAGTGACATGTTGTGAACATAAGCCAGATTGGAATGAGCTGAGTAAATGTGTGGGCGGGGAAGGAAATGGAAGCAAATAGCATATACAGCTCCTTCTAGAAGCTTTTCTATGTAATTTAATTAATGTTATAATTTAGTACCTAACAAGTATGGTCTGTTGGATTCTGCCAAATATTCTGCAATCTAGCTCAGCGTGCAGGGTGAATGGTGCTGAGATCTGGATAGTTGCCAGCCTGCTCTGCAAGATAAAAGAGCAGAGGGAACACCCTTTCTTCTGAGTGGGTTTCCTGATTGAAAGCTCAGAATACTGTGCTTATTTCATCACTCACACTTTGGATGAGATGCATATCTGGAATGGGAAAACAGAACCCTGGCTGAAGATTAGACTTTTTTCTTCCGTCTGTCTTACATTCTCCTCCTCATCTCCTCTACTTATCTATCCGGTTAGCAGCATAGCTAACCCTTTCTTCCTCCCCACCGTTAAATAAGGTCCAGGTAGCTAAAAGAAAAGCACATCAAAGAGAACTACCTTTTTTTTTCCCCCAGTCCTTACATCCTAACAAGGAGGAATGAATTAAACACAGTTCTACAATATGTTTTGCCCTAAAGGTCATGTGCCACAATGTTTGAGTTGTATTCTAAGGTCTGCGGTACCACCAGGAGGTAGATTCGGGGAAATAATCTGAAGCAGGAAAGGGAATAGCTTTCTGACTATATGAAAGGAACCTAAATGTGGGAACATGAAAATCAGAGTATGGAAGATAAAAATTCCTTGGAACATAGTATTGTTATACAATGCTGTTAATTTGTTAATTCAAATTAATTGGCTATATGACATTGATGTGACATTGAGCATTATTAAGGAAATGTGCTAATTATAATTTTATACAATGCTTCAAAGTGAATTCATGAAAAACTGCATAGCTGCACAGTAGGAGCACATTCATGAAAAGTAGAACTGATGTTATTTCCACATGCTTAATGGGGGTTCCCAGGTGGCTCAGTGGTAAAGAATCCTCTTAGCAATGCGGGAGATGCTGGTTGGATCCCTGAGTGGGAAGATCCCTTGGAGGAGAAAAAGGCAACTCACTCCAGCATTCTCGCCAGGAAAATTCCATGAACAGAGGAATTCCATGGAAGGCTACAGTTCATGGGGTTGCAAAAGAGTCGGACACAGCTGAGCAACTTGAGCACGCATGCACACCACATGCTGAAGGAATTTTTTGATGCTTGAAAATTTTTCTCTTTTTAAGCTAAACATAACTCACCCAACTACAGTACAACTAAAGCCTTCATAGATGAACTCTAGGTTTATACAAAATCATCACAAGTTCAGGTTTGGTGGAGTTTCTACTGTTTTCCTATAGCTTTCTTTGATGTATTTGCTTTTTCATTCAACATATACATACTGACCTCTTCCTATAGCTAAGAATTTAGCACCAGGCTTTGAAGATGGATGCTGAGATTTTTGAAAATCGGAAATTAAGTTGACTGTAATGAGGGTAACCATATTTTCAACTTAAAGGATCTGTTTTATCAAATTAAAATAGATTTAGTTCCTGATACAAAAGCCCCATCCCACATGCTGTCTATTTTGATCAAGCTTCAGACCTCTTAAAGTGAAGTCACTCAGTCATGTCTGACTCTTTGCGACCCCATGGACTGTAGCCTATCAGGCTCCTCAGTCCATGGAATTTTCCAGCCTAGAGTACTGGAGTGGGTTAAGGACCATCCAGTACAGAAGACGATTAGGCTAAGAATGTTAAGTATCAAATCAGACATCATCTACAGATTTGCTGAGCATTGGACATTTGAACTGAGTTGGGCCTCATGGAATGTTTGTATAATTGAGGGCAGCTTCAAGATAGGAGACTTTTCTTTTTTGTTTTGTCTTAGTTGACATCATATATGTCCTATTGACTAAAGAGGTAAAGCTCTTGTTATGCTTAGTAATAACTGATATATTTATCAAGCGTGTTAATCAAGCACTTTAATCATTCCCCAAAGGCTTACCTTATCCCATTTAATCATGAATTCTGGGAGGATTGCTCCTGTTATCCCAGTTTTACAGATGCAGGAACTGAAAACTTAAAAGAATTAAGTGACTTGCCCAATAGCACAAAGCAAGGGAGCAGAGCATGGGAGCTGCAGATCAGAATGGCTATCTCAGAGTTGTGTTTTTTTATTGCCCTGCATGGTTAAGGAATCATAGACAACATGCTGTCTAGAGAAAATGGAAAAGTCAAAGTGGGGATGTGCGTCTTTTGATAGGGATGGTAGCTAAAATCTCAAATGTAAGCAACCAAAAAGAACTGTGCCATTTTCAATAATGAGAGGTGTTAGTTTAGAGAAGAAGATAATTGTAAGTATTCTTCAATTTTGAGCATAGGAGGAGAAATCAACAGTATAAAAGAAATTTGCAAATCATCTGTATAGAGTTTCCCAGCTGCATGAGTCTGGGACATTACTCATGGTTTCAAATCTCACCTATTTTTTTCATACTGTTTAAAACAGTGAGGTCTAGCCCTCAGCCAAGTGGATGATGTCGTTACTTCAAGTAGGTACTTGAAGCCTCCCTCGTTCATGTGGTGGCTAGAGGGTGGCCTTGTGGTTGAGAGCATGGACGAGACCCTGGCTTCCTAGGCTCAGGACTGACCACCCACTGGAGCTAGCGACTTTGGCCAGGTGCTTCACTTCTGGGCTCATCCCTTAATCTATGAAAGGATGGTAGCAATCCTGTCCCAACAGGATTCTTGTAAGGATTAAATGTATTAGTAAATTTCATGTGCTTAGGACAGACCTAGAGCAGAGTTGAATGTTCAGTAAATGTCATTACATTGAGTAGCACTTTTTTAAACAGATATTCTTTTGCTGAAAGCTCTGTGGTAAAATTTGATCATATATTCATAATCTTTTACTTGTGATCCTTCACAGATTTAATTCATATTAATATAGTATTTGTTTGCTTAAAATTAGGCTGCTTTAGATTATAATGCTGTAATGTCCCTTTTATCAACTTTCTCTGTATTTTGTTTTTTTTTAATATTTATTTACTAATTTATTTGGCTGCTTTGGGTCTTAGTTGCAGCCTGTGAGATCTTTGTTGTGTCACGCAGGATCTTTTGTTGCAGCGCACGGACTCTCTAGTTGTGACCAACAGGCTCAGTCATTGCAGTCTACAGGCTCAATTGTTCTGCAGCATGTGGGATCTCAGGAATCAAACCCATATACCCTACATTGCAAGGCAGATTGTTAACCACTGGACCACCAGGAAAGTCCCTCTCTGTAGTTTAAGAGCAGACATCTATGAAAATGCTCTCCNTTTTTTAATATTTATTTACTAATTTATTTGGCTGCCTTGGGTCTTAGTTGCAGCCTGTGAGATCTTTGTTGTGTCACGCAGGATCTTTTGTTGCAGCACATGGACTCTCTAGTTGTGACCAACAGGCTCAGTCATTGCAGTCTACAGGCTCAATTGTTCTGCAGCATGTGGGATCTCAGGAATCAAACCCATATACCCTACATTGCAAGGCAGATTGTTAACCACTGGACCACCAGGAAAGTCCCTCTCTGTAGTTTAAGAGCAGACATCTATGAAAATGCTCTCCAAGAATGTTTTGAAATTTGCACTCACCAAAAATTGAAATGAACATGAAATATATGTTCACAAATTAATAGTGTGAAAGTGTTAGTCCCTTAGTCATGTCTGAGTCTCTTTGCAACTCAGTGGACTGTAGCCCACCAGGCTCGTCTGTCCATGGAATTCTCCAAACCAGAATACTGGAGTGGGTTGCCATTCCCTTCTCCAGGGGATCTTTCCAGCCCAGGGATCAAACCCAGGTCTCCTGCATCACAGGCAGATTCTTTACAGGCACGCAGCCACCATGTGAAGCGCTTATACTGGGATTTCTGACCAATAGCATAGTGAATTAAGTTGGAAACATTAATAAAGAAAAAATTTTAATATCTCACCCTATAGCCCAGTTTTGATACTGCTCTTATTAAGAATCAGACTAAACGAAAAGCAAACATAATATTAAAATATTATTGTGTTTATTTAGCAGACATAGCAAAGATTTATATCTTATTGTTTAGATTTCATTTACATATTTACTTCTCATATAATTGTATATTTAATCATTTATAAATACATTTGTATATTAACAGTATGGTAAATTACTTTGAGTTGTGGTTTTTTTTTGGGTCTCAGATAAGGCACAGGAGAATATGTTCTGAGGTGTATCAGTAAAGTTTGAAAACATACTACCTTTAATTAATTTTATTTTTAAATTTTTTTCTATTAGTAGATCAAAAGAATGTTCTAAAGTGTTTCTTTTATTTTTGTTTTTCCCCTTTAATCTGTAGGGTGTATCATAAAGAAGTGTATTTTAAGAATAATAGTAATTATGAGGAAATGTTTTAACTTCATTTAACATCTGTGCCAGATGTGATGTATTTAACTTTTTTTTTAAAAAAGAAAGTGTTTGTAACTTTCATTATTCTTCTGTGTGGTGCATCTTTTATTGAGTGTTTTATACAATTGATAAGCATTATTCAGTGGCATATGGTCTGAGTCTGACGTGCTTTGAAAAGAGTACAGAGTTCTGATAATGAGGATTCTGTGAAAATGGGAAAACCAGCACAACAGATATGCTTTGAGAAAGTATGGGTTTTTAGCATCTTGAAACAATATATCACACTCAAAGGGACAGAACTGGGCTGCACAATCTGTTAGCTCATTCTTGTCCAATCTGGTCTCCTCCTTTCTTTTGGAGCCAGCATTGTCATCAACTCACTGAATTATATTCTGACTGGAATGTATTTCAGGCGCAGAGTAATGTATCTACTTAAATGGAATCCTATCTTTCTACAAAAGCTTTTTGAGTATAATAAATTTAAAATATAAAAAAAAAATTTCTATTAAGTTAAAGTAATTGGTTCAACAGTTTACATATGTGCCTCCTCCCCCACCACCCTAAAAAAAAGAGCACTACTTAGAGGAGCATAGATCTGTTTTCCTTTTATTTTTAATATTGAAAAAAAAATTTTTGGTTTCACTAACATATAGTCAGACATATTTCAGAGACTATTTATTGGAAAGATACCTGTACCTTACAGCAATTATTACTTGAACAGAAGTGAACTGTGGCATTAAAACTTTCTCTAGCAAGGAGTTTTCATTATGATCATTCTTTTTAAAATTCTATAGCAGCCTTTCTGACAAGAATTAGGCCTTAATGTCCTATGACATCCAGTGAATGTAATAAATGAACTTTCTCCTAAGCATCTAAATGGTACTAACTGTCCTTGAAAAAATTAAGACAATGGTAATTCAGATATTTTTTTGTGAGGCTCAATTCTCTCATGGAACCAGATTAAGAAAAACTACTATATAGTATTCAAGATCACCCAGTCTTTTAATTTGAAGTATAATGTGTTATATAAATGAATTCAGTGTTACTGTAGAGCTATATTACTTTATGTAAAGAATTAAGTGTTATCATTTTTGTAAAGTCATAAGTACAATGCCTGATACTTAGTAAGTACTCAACAAATTATACATATTATCATGCTTAAATTCCTAAAAAATTTTGCTCGTGTGGTTTTGATCAAGATGAAATTATGTATAGCAATAAAGATGCATATAATCTAGTCAAAAATTATATTTTCTAATTTAAACAGGCTCTCCTAGTAATATTTTATGCTTATTGGTTGAGTAACATTACTATAAATTTTGCTTTTTTATAATGTACAGATAACTCAGAATTCATCCATAGTAACCATGTAATAAATGAAGTTGTGTTTTGTGATTGTCCTCATGAGGATTTTAGGTCTTTACCAGTTCAGATAGGCAAATAGTTCTTTTCAGTGCATTGATTTATGTGCAAATGGGGGCAGAGGAATGAGAAGCAGCTAGGCTTCCCTGATGCAGAAGGACAAGGCCTTATTGCCTCGTCAGACCTCCTGCCATAGGACTCGGCCTCTTTCCTGTGGTAAATTGTGTGTTATTTTTTCGATATGATTGGCATTGCCATGGAACACTGCAGATGACACAAGTTATAAGCATACAGTGATATTTAAGATGGAAAACTGAAAAATCCCCAAGCTCGAATATCAGCGAGTTAACTCTTGATAGCATAAATTGAAGCTATTTTATGCAGTGAACTATTGAACAAAAACAGGATAATAGGCTGTCACTTGAGAATGGCTAACATAATTTGTGAGACAGGACAGCACCTTTCTTTATAGCATACATTTGTAGTCAGTATTTATGCTAATACATTTCCATATTCTTGCAAACAGTTTATAAAGAAAATAACACAAGAATACCAGGTGACTATACTGTGACTGTGAAACAGAACAAATTGTTTATACATTGCATTCAATTCAGAAAAGTGGATAAATGACATTTCTGAGGTATATGTTAATAAAATGTTACCTAGTCTATGCACTACTTCTTATACATTGATAATTATTATAAAATGAAACTTCATCTTTCTTTTCTTTTTTTTTTTTTGGATAATTGGTATAAAACAACTTTTTCCCACACAGAAAAACTAGTGAGTTTTGTAAGAAAAAAGGATTTGTTCCCTTTGCATAAAATCTGTGTTGCATTAAGTATTTTCCATGTAGAAAATAGAAAGTGATTTCTATCACTATATTCTGAGAGTATTTATAAAATAAGAGTTTCAGAAACTATTTGTAATTATAAAATTCAGTGAGCTAAACTGAGGCTGGAAATGCAATCTGTTTTACAATGCAAAACATGGAATGTATGAGAATTCTGAATATAATCAAATTAGCATTTAAAATAAATAAGGTAAAGAGTTACTTAACCAAATAAATAAATAAGAATTACTTAATATTGCTAGAATACTTGATGGACTGTTTAGAAAAAATACACTTAGATTTCTACCATACTTTTCATGACAAAATAAATTACAAGTTAATATTTAAATGTAAAAATAAAACTATACCAGAAGTTAAAGAAATAGTGGGTGCATATGTATTTGATCTCAAGATGAGGCAGTTTTCTAAGCAAGAAAACATAAGGCCAATTTAAATTTTAAACCCATAAAGTAAAAAAATTAATTAATAATAAATTGTAAATTTAGTATAATACATATAAAACTGGATGAAAGTTTATGATAATTTATTAAAAATGAAGCATTTTAAAAAATGAAATGAAATGAAAAAATGAAAAGTATTTAATTGAACTGTTGATCAAAAACATGAGAAGTAAGTAAAAGTATATACCAGGTTGGTTTTTTAAATGAAGAAGCTAAGGCATAGAGAGGGTATGTAACTTGCCACCAGGTCACTAAGTTCAATGAGAAAGTCTAAATTTGAATGCTTACTCTTTGGTAAGACTATAACTGATTTTTTTCCATTAATTTTTGTCCTTCTGAAATTTTTATTAGTGAACCAAAAAATAGAAGTCTTTTCTGTAACAAGACAAACAGACACTGAAACATCTTTAGGCAATATTGCATCCCTTTTAATAGTTGTGACTCATTAAGGGGTAATGAGTACAGATTTTATTTCCTTGATACATAAAAATAGGATTGATAGCATTTAAATTTTAATTAATGTAGGCTATACATTCTCACTAAGCAGATATTCTTTTCAACTAATTTAACTTTAATCATTGCTGCAGATGCAGCCTAGATTTTTATGCCCATAAGAATTAAAAAACAAAATTAACCAAATATAGTCTTATGAAAAATGTAAAGCTCGTGCACATACAATTTGTAATTGTGTTTTTATTTGCAGATGGAGAATATCATTGGAACAATAAGAGATTCCAACCTGAAGCTGACACTTGCTTTTGGAATAGGAATGCATCATGCTGGGTTGCATGAAAGGGACCGAAAAACAGTAGAGGAACTATTTGTAAATTGTAAAATTCAGGTATTTTTTTTTCCCATGAACAGACATTTTAAAGTAACTTAAAAAAAAAAAAAAAGACTTAAAAGTTGTATTTTGGTTAGATGTAAGATATTATCTTTTACTTTTTAGGTTCTTATTGCTACAAGTACATTAGCCTGGGGTGTAAACTTTCCAGCTCATTTAGTAATTATTAAGGGAACAGAATATTATGATGGAAAAACACGACGATATGTGGATTTTCCTATTACAGGTAATATTTTTAAGTTTACAAATGCATTAGACTTCTGTTTTAGCCTTAATAATTTGAATTCGCATGAATTAAAGTTTAGAGAATTGGTCACATATGATGAGCAAATTGTAAATTTTTGTTCCCAGTAAAAATATAACTCAAAATGTTGAGCCATTTTTACTTTTACTTATCTAATTAGTTAATGAATGTCAAAAGCACAAGTAATTTTTTTTTAATTAAAAAGAGATTAGTACCGATTAGTAGCTATTAGTGACTTTAAGTGTGTGTGTGTTGTTCAATCCTGTCCAACTCTTTGATGTCCCATGGACTGTAGCCCACCAAGCTCTTCCATCCATGGAATTCTCTAGGCAAGAATGCTGGAGTGGATAGCTATTCCCTTCTCTGGGGGTCTTCCTGACCCAGGGATCAAACCAGGGTCTCCTGCATTGCAGGCAGATTCTTTATCATCTGAGCTACCAGGGAACCCCCATAAATTATAATTAAATATTATGTTTAATTTTAAATCTTCTTCAATAGACATGATTGTTTCCATAGGATTTCTAGAACCAAAGCACATGTTGCTATAATTCATACAAGTCAATTAATGTATTTTAAAACCTGATAGAATATTTTTAGTGAGTTTTGAACAGGGTGATATACCAAATGAATATTTTAACTCAGTTAATGCATAGAAGACCTANTAGACATGATTGTTTCCATAGGATTTCTAGAACCAAAGCACGTGTTGCTATAATTCATACAAGTCAATTAATGTATTTTAAAACCTGATAGAATATTTTTAGTGAGTTTTGAACAGGGTGATATACCAAATGAATATTTTAACTCAGTTAATGCATAGAAGACCTATATCATTTCTCAGTGATAATTTATGTCAGACTCTCCTGCAGTATAAAAGAAAAATTTTATACAGTGGGTGAGTTGAGGATGAGGCCTAAATAGATCCATTATCGTAGGTAAAAATAATCAAATTACCCTGCTAAAGTGGTTTTTCTATGTGTTTTATTTTTTTCTTATTTGATTATAGTAGTTATAACTCTTAAATATCATTTTTTAAACATTTAACTAAAGGAACCTTTGAACTTTCTTACTTTTACATACACTGCTAGGCTCTTCTGAGGACTCAGTTTTCTCCCTTAGTGAATTGGTTATTAAATTATTAGAGAACTCTATAGTAGGCATAAGAGATAGCATCCCTTGTCTTAAAATACTCTTTCTTATTTTCTGGTATTGTAGAAGCATGCCATAATCCATCAATATTTTTTGTGCTACATACCACATTACAAAATACCTCTTGTTCTCTTTTTTATAGATGTACTCCAGATGATGGGGCGTGCTGGGAGGCCTCAGTTTGATGACCAAGGCAAAGCTGTAATTCTGGTTCATGACATAAAGAAAGACTTTTACAAAAAGTTTCTTTATGAACCTTTTCCAGTAGAATCAAGGTAAATTTTGCTGTAAATTAATTTAAATGGATTATGTCTTAGCAGGTTGATGTTATTGTGCTTACATTTTATTAGGTAAAAATCAGTAAAACTTGTAGTTCAGAAGAATTATTTGAAGTGAAACAACACATTTATCACAATAGGACAACATTAAATTATAATTTTCACTAAAAAACAAAGCTGTTTAAAAGAAGCAGTGAAGTACTTTGTTTAGTCATGTTGACTCTGGAGCCAGAACACTTAGGTTCATATCTGAGGTCTTCGCCACTTATTTGCTATCATCCCTTTGACAAAATGGACAATGCAAAGAAATAGAGGAAAACAATAGAATGGGAAAGACTAGAGATCGCTCCACGAAAATTAGAGATACCAAGGGAATATTTCATGCAAAGATGGGCGCAATAAAGGACAGAAACCATGTGGACCTAACAGAAGCAGAAGATATTGAGAAGAGGTGGCAAGACTACAGAAGAACTATACAAAAAAAGATCTTAATGATGGCAGAAAGCAGAGGAGCTAAAGAACCTCTTGATTAAAGTGAAAGAGGTGAGTGGAAAAGCTGGCTTAAAACTCAACATTCAAAAATTAAGATCATTGCATCCAGTCCCATCACTTCATGGCAAATAGATGGGGAAACAATGAAAACAGTG
>SJYX01011430.1:0-14555 GCA_006410675.1 Oreotragus oreotragus
TAAGTCTGACTGAAGAACCCCTTCATGAATCAGATTCCTATAAGTAATTACAAAACAAAGATTTTATTTTATTAACAAACTCATCCTACCCTAAACAAACTGTTTATTTTTAAAAAGAGTCAAAGGTAAGAGGACTTTTAAAAATATATCATTAAGTCTTGAGAATAAATAACAGGGAACAGAAAAGGGAAAGAGAACCTTTTTCTCCAAAAAAGCCTCAACTTCATCTTTCTACCTGTAACAGAAATTTCAGGACCTGAAATATCATCACAGAAGAAACACGGCTTCCTTCCTCATCTTCCGCACACATAGAGCTCTGCAGTGGGCTCTACTTTGTACTTGCTATCAATCCTGACAGCAATCAAGGGCACCGTGTGGTGGGATCCCGGACCAAACAGGACTCTGAGAAAAAAGCAACAAGGAGTGATCACAACAGCTCCATTTACTGACTGCTCAGCCTGTGCCAGATGCTGCTCCAAGGGCTATTTGTATTAACTCATTCAACATTCACAACAGCCTTTCCGATCGGAGAGAACTACCCCAACTTTACAGATGGGAAAATCACAGTGAGAAAAGTAGCTAAGAACCTCTGAGCAGTATGGGACCCCAGAACTCAGGTTAATTCCTAGGCCAGACTGTGTATCATATGAGAAACCCTGAGGCTGAAATGAGAATATCTGGCTTCAAACCTAAGGACTACTACCAACTAGGCAGCTGATCCTAGATGCAGAAATCATGTTCCCTAGTCTCAGATCCTCATCAGAATAATGATCTGACCTGTGTAATCCATATGCTATTTGTGAGAATCAGAGACAAGTGCTTTTATAAACAGCAAACATATTAGAAAACTGCTGCTAGGAGAAAAGTAAAAGGCTGAATGCCAAGGAATTGATGCTTTTGAACTGTGGTGCTGGAGAAGACTCTTGAGAGTCCCCAGACTGCAAAGAGATCAAACCAGTCAATCCTCAAGGAAATCAACCCTGAATATTCATTGGAAGGACTGATGCTCAAGTTGAAGCTCCAGTACTTTGGTCACCTGATACGAAGAGCTGACACACTGGAAAGATCCTGATGCTGGGAAAGACTGAGGGCAGGAGAAGGGGGTGACAGAGGATGAGATGGCTGGATGACACAAGCAAATCAATGGCCATGAGCTTCAGCAAACTCTGGGAGATGGTGAAGGACAGGGAAGCCTGATGTGCTGCGGTCCATGGAGTCGCAAAGAGTTGGGCACGACTGTGACTGAACACCAAGGTAAAATGCATGTGGTATTAACAGTATCATTTCCTGAACCTGATCAGAAATTCTCATACCACGATTTTACACTGCCATGGCTCACAGGCAGAATAAACAACTTTTAAAATGAAGACTTCACGACTGTTTTCTGCCAGCTTCTCTTACTAATTCACTTAGTAATAAAGATGGTTGAGTTACTTAATGGGCTCAGTAAATTGTGTTACTCACCTGCAAAGTGGAAATTGCAAACACTGCTACATGACTGCTGGGAAAATCAACAGAAATAAAACCTGTGAAGCTTCCACCACAGCCCCTGACACATGAACAGCAGCACTGGTGGCTGTTTCTGTTGCCAGCACTCAGCAGTCACAAAACAATCCCCAAACTCAAAGGGTATGCGTAGGTCTGTGCAGTGAAATCATTCCAAGGCTCTTACACACATCTAGACTGCGGCCCCTCTCTCCCGCATCCATGCTGCACTTTACCTGCTACTGTTAAGAGCCATAATGTCTCTGATGAAACTGGAACAAAGTTAAAGCAGTATCTTCACCTCCTCGCCCTGCCAGTGACTGCTTTTCCCCTTCATTTCTCTGTCAAAACCTGGTCAGCCTGATCCTTGCTCTCTGACCACTCTCACGACCTCGAACGGTAGAACTGTAATGCCACTCTTCCAATCAATCTAACACTCATGACGTTTTCTACACTCATACCTGAATTTCTAGACATCTTGTTCCTGGGGTAACTTTTATTCTTTCAGTTGCTTACAAGGGTTCAAGACAATGCCAATATACAATGTTCTGTTACATATCTTTGTTTTAGGACAAGCATACTGACCTTGAGGTGAGGCTGAAGGAAACGGCAAATCCAGGAAGGAAATGTGAAAGAGAAAAGTTAGAAAGTGTTAATGAGGGCAGGATGCAGAATTCACATAATTCACATACACAGAGGAAACATACAGCACAGGATTAGAGAAAGAAAGGGAGACATACAGTTTCGGCACAGACACCAAAAGCGAGTAACTTCAGACTTTCAACAAGTGTATTTTCATATTAGATTACACCATTGTAACTTAACATAAGTTTCTAAAGGGATGAATTTTGTCTAAAATTTACCATTTCCTGGGGCAGGAAAAAGAAAAAATAATTTCTCAAACACAAAGGAAAAGAAGGGAAGGCCAGCTGTCGTTCCCCTTCCTGTTTGAGTATTAATAGCCACCTGTGGATCTAACGACGTTAGTCAGCTGGGGTTTATACACACCCGTCTTAGAACTGACAACTCCTTTACCCACCCTGGCCCATTTCTTAGACCCAACTTATCTAGGAGAAAAGCAGAAAAACACAGAAATGATTCTGTAGAATACAGAACTCTCATTCATTTGGAAAATTTGACATAATTTTCTCAAATGTGAAAATAATGTTTTGCTAATTACACCCATTATGTCTCACTCCAAATCTATCAAATCTGTCCCCAAATGGTGCAATCTAACAGCAATAATGAAGATGTGGCTCTACAAATAAAAGTTTGTTTCTGATACCGCTCAACAGACAGAGACGCAAAGTAGTCACGCTTCATATTCCTTACCGAACACAAACCCCTGAGGTTCATTATTGCTTTCGTATTCATAACAACAGGCAGCTTTCCCTTTTCAACAATTAATCAATTTCACTGAAAGTGGCTTCTCCTCCAAACACTTAAGACTCTTAAGAGCCAGGGCCATCCAGCTTGTCATCAGGACTGAAATTTTACTTTAAGAATCTAAAACGAGGTTTATTTCTTGAATGCCAGCACCATTTCAACTTGCGCTTTAATGTTTTCTAACATTTCAATACTAAAATGAGTTTTTTTAAAAACTCATTGTTAAAATAATGGAAAGGCAAGGATAAAATTTATGATTGCCATTATATAAGAGAAAAACAGAAAAACAAAAAATGAAAACGAAATTCCTCGCAACCACACGGTGAGTACATGGTGGATCTCGGAGAGGAATGCAGGTCTGCAGACACACCTCCTGGACATACTTTTATCTGTTCTCTGATGCTTACAGGTTCTTGAAAGGAATCTACAAAAATCCATAGATCTCTAGCAGAATGCAGACAGTGTTCAAAGTCAAAGTGAGGTCAATCATTTATCTAAATGACTGTTCCCAACAATCTTTTATTTTTGTTGGTTATGACAGATTAAGTTAGAAGAATTTTAAATCAACAGTGACACTCACTGAGATCTCATACAGATGCACAGCTTTATATGAAACATGGGAAAATCCCTGAAAAAAAAATTAAGCTTATTCTTGACAAGAGTGAGCAACTTTAAGGATCTTTTTACCTATTTTATAGTTCAGGAGTCACAGTTTATGTTGGCATCAATTTTTAGCTCTTGGGAAATAAATTTAGGAGGAAAAAAATCTGCATATAGAGTAACTATATATAATTCTAATCTAATATAATTTTAAAGTGTAACACCAAAATTTCTATTGAGACGGTAATAAATTATAAGGTGCTGTGCCCACAAGAAACTGTGGAAAGATGGCGTAGTAGAATTGACTATGTAAAGCTGTGTAATTTATTCTTCTTTTCAATGAAAATCAGTGAAATTCATCGAGGAGGAAGAGGAAGAAGGCAGGCTGAAGCAAGCAGGATCAGATAAAGAACAGTCATCTCCAGTGATGACACGCAAAGCATCTTGCTTTTCCTCTTTCATTTTTTAAAAACAACATCCATTCTCCCTCAAGAAAGAACACACAACCACCGTGTTCATTTTTCTTCTTTTCCAACTACATCAAGACCCAACACTGTCCTTCATGGACCAAAGATACACAACTACAGACTTTAAGGAAATTCTTTCAGGAATCTTTTCCCTCATGAATTGTATACTAATTTATGCCAAATCTACACAGAACTTAAGTTCCTTATGGGAGATTTCTGAAGACATTAAGCTGCATGATCAATTCAGGATTTCTTTACAAAAAACATATTTACAAATATGAAGACTAAAGATGTAGGTTTATATTTTCAGGTTACACTGTGCCACAGAGGCCTGAATACACTGTGATATCAAAATAAATCACAAACATGAAACCCACTTTCCCAAGGAGAATGTCAAAAAATTTTAGGTCGGCCTAAACAAAAAAACCTTCAGGATGCAGTTACAAAAGTCAAATAATTAATTCTAAAAGTAAACACATTCCTTTGGCTACATACATTTAAAATGGAATACATGAGAAAATAATGTTGATTTGGAAATACTTTCTTTCATTCCCACAGTCACTGAAACAATTTTATTCACTCTCATTGCAGATAACTTCAATTCACCAAAGAGAGAAGATGCACCAGTATGACTAAGAAATAAAAAATATATACCAATTAAATCATGCCATTATTTAGTCACGTATCCCAGTTTCAGAGATATTAAAATATAAAAATAAAACTTAGAACTGGGATTTTATTGTGACAGAAGAGTTTATCTACATTTGTTTAACGTGAAGAAAGAAAAGTAATCCTACTGAATTATATTAAATAAGACTATCTAATGCATATGGGTTTACTTATATTTTTACAGAAAAAAAATATATTTGCAATAGTAAACCTATTACAAACATATACAAGAAATGAACATAAAAATATTTTCAATATAACAAACAAGGAATAAGACTAGTATCTATTTAATGAAAGGTCTGAATGTGCAGGGAATGGGAAGATAAAATGTGGGATGATTAGAGTGAAATGAGAAAGGAGCCACATCTCTCTGTTTTTAACATATATCTTCAATGGGCTCTGAACAACGTACAGTCCTGGGAGAGACTGAGAGAGATACTATCAGAAAAGTATA
This sequence comes from Oreotragus oreotragus, assembly GCA_006410675.1. Lineage (NCBI taxonomy): Eukaryota > Metazoa > Chordata > Mammalia > Artiodactyla > Bovidae > Oreotragus > Oreotragus oreotragus. Next base: position 5,062 of record SJYX01011430.1, read on the forward strand.
GAAGAAGGAAAGAAATTATTACCTAAGGGAGGTCAGTAAAGCTTCCCCTCCAAAAAAAGATAACAGTTACAAAGGGTCAGATTCCCACAAATGAATAAGGGGAAAGAAAATTTTAGTCCATTTTCTTTATATGAAATTCAGATACTAGTAGGTTTTAAAAGCAAATAAAAAAACCCACAAAAGGCCACATCTTCAAGCCACAAGGTTTAAGGGTGGCATGATGGGAAAACAATACCATTTTCTGTGTTCAAGCTCAGTTCATCATGTTGATCTTGAGCTACAGAAGTACAGACTCTTCTCACCAAAATGAGGTTTAAAATTACTGCTTCAGCCGTTTAGACTGTTAATTTGAGGGGCTACCTTGAGCCTGAACTCTGAGCAAACAGGAAACATTCTTGCTTTAAAGAAAAAAATCAAGGGACTTTTCTGGTGGTCCAGTGGTTAAGCTTTCACCTTCCAACGCTGGGGGTGCAGGCTTGCTCCCTCTCCCTGTCAGGGAGCTAAGACCCCCACAAGCCTCACGGCCAAAAAACCAGAACAGAAGCAATAGTGTAACAAATTCAGTAAAGACGAAAACAATAATAAACATTTTTTTTAATCAAGTAGCTCCAAATCTTATGAACAGATCATATATCAATTTTTTAAATAAAGCCAGTTGTTTATAAATCAGAATGTATTAACAGTTCCCTTAGAAACATTATAAACACAAGTACTCTTGCTAGTCCACCAAATCTAATTTTAATCATGATGCAAGAGCCTAGAATTAATAATAGTTCTAGATGAGGTCTGGAAAAGACAGTTAGCAAAGGAAATAAAATTAACCATCACAAATAGAAAAACTAAGTTTCCTCCTGACAGTAGATCTATTTATAAGCCTGGCCCAAAAGAGTGAGTAAGTGTGTGTGTAAATAACACACAACCAATCCTTGGTTCTCTTGTCTTTGTCAGAACAGTTACAGCATCAGGACACTATCTTGCCTTTTCCTCTCCATTTTACATCTCTGTATACACTAAAGTTCTAGGACCTAAAATGAGCAGTCTAGGATCCAAAATAACCTACTAACCTTCCATCTAAACATCCCCTCAAGCCATTATCATTTAATATTGGCCACAAAAATTAAAAGACTAGACTTGAGTCCGAAGTTCAACAAGAAGCCTTTTCTATAGTAATGCTGTACCCTGTTAACNAGTCTAGGATCCAAAATAACCTACTAACCTTCCATCTAAACATCCCCTCAAGCCATTATCATTTAATATTGGCCACAAAAATTAAAAGACTAGACTTGAGTCCGAAGTTCAACAAGAAGCCTTTTCTATAGTAATGCTGTACCCTGTTAACACTGTCACACTCCAGGTTTGTTTTTATTATTTTCTTACCTAAATTGATCTAGGCAGGCTACCCAGAACCACCAGGTGATGGATGACTTTCTGGAAGTGTCAACCTGGCTAGGCTACAGTGCCCCATTAATTTAATCCAATGCTAATCTAGATGTTGCTATAAAAGTTATTTTACAAATATAATTAAAGCCTATAATCCACTTAAGTAAAAGAGATTACCTCAGATAATCGAACTGGGCATATCTGAATCCTCTGGAAGGCCCTAAAAGCAGGCTTCCCAAGGAAAGAGAAGAAATTCTGCCCGTAGACCACAGTATGGCCCAGGCCTATGGCGTCTATTCTGCGGGTGGTCTCCCCCTCCTGACAGCTTTCCTGTACAGGTCTTAGACTTGCTTAGCCAGCTGCTGACAATCACACTAGACAATTCCTTGTAATAAATCAGATATATATATGTATAATATCTTGCTGGTGGTTTAGTCGCTCAGTCGTGTCTGACTCTTTCTGACCCTATGGACTATAGCCCACCAGGCCCCTCTGTCCATGGGATTCTCCAGGCAAGAATACTGGAGTGGGTTGCCGTTTCCTTCTCCAGGGGATCTTCCCCACCTAGGGACTGAACCTGGGTCTCTTGCACTGAAGGCGGACTCTTTACCAATTGAGCCACCAGGGAGGCCCATATGTCCCTTATATAAATAAATGTATGTAAGTATCTCTTCTACTGGTTCTGCCTCTTTGGTTGAACTCCAACTGATACATAGCATAGGACAGAATACAAATTTACAAACAGTACTTCTTAGATTTAATTGGGAAAAATATTTTGCATCTGCAGATGTATGGGCAGACTTACTTAATCCTCAGTCGCTCAAGACACTGGTACAACACTAAATCACCTGACAGGGGCACCTGCTGTTTTGTAAGAGCAGGGAAAGGGGCTGTTTTTTTCCTCAAGACCACAAAGAATATGTCTGGGAACGCTTTATGATTTAATCTAAACCTTTCAATGTTAGAGACTCTTATATAAGTACTAGGAAATTTAAAAGAATAAGAAGAATTTTCTTTAGGCCAATGATTGTAACAGCCTGTGTTCATTTTTGCACTTAGCAGGGTGCTGAATGCCCTGTAAAAATGCATCTGCTTCCCGAACGAACTGGCATTTGGCATCACAGCCACACCAGCTAAGAGGCTACTCCTTAACGGGCACTCCAGCAAAAGAACCACCACACAAACGACGGGCTTCGAACCAAGAATGAGACAATTACAACCAGCAACATCTGAGCCTCACCAGAGAGGACACATACTTAATCCACAAGGGGTGGACTTAAGAGGCACTGTTCAGCTGGACATACAACCGGCTGGTCTTGATTTCTGACCAAGCCGACGCCCTGGCAAGCCCCCAGAGGCAGCAGAGCGGCAGCAGCAGCTCCTCAGGTCCGGAACTGTCACCTCACTCGACACTCACTTTTCCAGAGGTCCCAAGCCAAGCCCCCCGACGGTGCAGGGACGGAAGCGTGGCGTGGAAGGCACAAGGGGTGGGAGACTGGCGTCCTAAGGGACGCGGACACAGACGGACACAGAGCCCAACCCCAACGGGGCAGGACCAGGGTAAGACAGGTCAAGAGAATGGGGAAAAGACTCAAACGACAGATGACAGGGACACGGACACCCACACACAGGAAGCAGTGGAAACGGCAACAGGAGAAGCAGAACTGTTAGTAAGACCGCGGGAGCCAAACACATGCACCCAATCTAGGAACAAAAGGCAGAAAATAGTTTCAATCGTCTTTCATTCCTGTCTTGAACTGTGCTGCTCAGTAAACAAATTACAAAGCCAGGAGCAACTGAGTTTTTTAGGACTGTATCTTTCCTTGGTAGCTAAAAAATTATGTGTCAAATCTTAAAACAAGATTATGGCACTGCATGACCCGAGGACAAAACTCTAGAGTACATTACATTCTGTGGAAAGAGCAGATCATTAACAACTCTTTCCCAAAATGTGAAAAATGCAGTGACTAATAAAAGCTATTTGGTGTGTTCTGCATATAAGATAAAGATTCAATCCTATTTCTCACTCTCACTTAAATCACATTCACTCCCAAATCAGTACTGGGTCCAAAAATGAATTGAAACATTTTTCAAGGAAGCTATCTTGAATAGCCAGTGATAATTTCAATGTATAACTCTAATTTTTAAAAATCAAATTTAAAAAAAGTTTATCAAGGAATTTCTTTTCTGAAATACATTTAGTGGATTCAGTGGAAAGTCATAATCCATAAAAAGTACTGGATTTTAAAATCTAGGAAGATGAAGTACTGCTGTTGATTTCAGGCTGATACAAAGGCAAAGAGAAGCATGTACTAGTTCAAGTATGCAAAGGGCATGCATTTCCGTTTGGGGGGTAAAGATGCAGTGCAAACATGGAAGAAGACACAAAGAAACGTATAAAATCTAATCTTGAGACTGATAATTTATTAATTCTGACTTATAGAACGTTATCCACCCATTTTCTCCGGACTTACTATCACAATAAGAAGAAACAAATGAGTAAGTGATCAGCTCATGTTATTCATAGTTTCAACTTTAGTGAAGAAGAACCATGAGGGTTGGACTTGAGTTTCTTGAAAATCAAAATCCTACAGGTACAGAACAAAAGGAAAAACAACTTCCAGGGGAAAATATCAAGTCTACCCATAACCCTAAAATTTAAAACTGAATAAACTACTTATGAAAGTAGTCTATTACCTCTTGACATTCCAGAGCACAAAAATATTAAAACAGGCTCAAGGGAGCCTCAGGATTAGTGAGTTCACGCTGTCCTGGTAGTCTCTGTTCAGAATACAGTGATTAGCATAGCTGTTGGAAGAACTATTTCTGTGCACTTGTGAATTTATGTTAAATACATGGTGTAAAGGAAGAGGCCAAGAGGCATATGCTTTATCTTTGGTACAAAACACCCTAACAAAAGAAAAAAAAAAAAAGGCAAAGAAAACTCCCAGAGTGCGGTCTGGCTGGCTCTGTTCAAATAGAGGTCACTTTCAAGTAGTCAAAGGTAGAGCTCAGCAAACACATCCATGTCTCACAAACTGTCCTCAAAATGTCTCTCCTTCTAAGCTTGACCTGCTTTAACAGCTTGCTTCTCCACAACACAGAGTCTAAAAATTCATGGCCCAAAAGACCACTGGCTCAGAAAAAGGCTTGAAAGAACTAAAAAATACTAGCTGCTTGAACTTGAGGCTCATTTGCTCCTGAAATAGATAAAATAAAGGGATACTTTCTCTGTCCCATCAATGATACTGAAGTCCACAGCCTTCCCATCTACTCCCAGTCTTGTGTGGCCTTTTAGAGACTCACACTGACTTAGAATAAAATGGAGGCAATGAAGACCACCAGGCACTCAAGAATGTAAATTTGGAGAGGCAGATATATTGAAAAAACATAAGCCCAAACTACATAGTTTTAAAACCATACTCACCTTTCCTAACACAGTGAGTTCCCATAGAGCCTCCCTCTCCTTACCTTTCCAACTCAGCAATCTTCTTATCTTTGTCATTCTTCTCATTTTCCACCTCCTTTAAGATTTCCAAGAGGCGGTCAACTTCTGCCTGGGCCTTGCTGGATTCATCTTTGTACCTGGCAATCTCTCTCTCCAACTGCTGTATTCGATCACTCATCTCGGGACTGGCTCTGGCTTCCAATGTTGCCTCATGTGCCTACGAAGAAAATATCCAAATTCTATGAGACATGCATACATGGCAATGGACAAACCAAGTCCCCGGAAGCCACCTATACTCCAGTGTAACCAGGACATGATCATATCCCTAACAGCTAGTCTTTAATTTATAAGATTTTTTTCTGCTTAAATATTACACAGACAAAACATTCATAATACACAGAGAAATAATTCTATTAGAATTTGAACAAATTAGTTATTTAAAATCATACACCTCTGAAACCTAAGCAGCGTATTAAAAATCAGAGACATTGCTTTGCTGACAAAGGTCCGTACAGTCAAAGCTATGGTTTTCCCCGTAGTCATGTACGGATGTGAGAACCGGAGCATAAAGAAGGCTGAGTGTTGAAGAATTTCAACAATGAGCATGGCCTTCTGAATAAATGTAAACACCAACCTTACACCAGTTATGGTTTTCAGCAAAAAGAAAATACACCAATACTAGTTCCTGTAAACCTATAAATTAGCTACAAAGTAAATCAAACAAGGGAAAACATGAAAAGAAAAATGGCAATGGTAAAAAAACAACTAATAAATCAAAGAAGGGGGAAATCACCAACTCCTCTACCCAAAGATAACTTCAATTTTTCTTATAACCTAAACACTAAAAGATCATCAGAAACAACCAGCTGTAGAACTACCATGATAACAAGGAGATTAAAAGTGAACAAACAGAAAATGTGGGACTGTCATACACAGGTGAGTGTGGATTATTAGTGAACAACAATTAGTGCTCTTGATAGTTACTGTTCAGTTTTATTATCCTGAATACATCTAACAGTTTTACCATCAATATTCTGGTATTAAATAGAAAATTATCTCCACTTGTTCAGTGATGGGGGAGGGGAGAAGTCAATTATCAAGTCTGAATTAATCTCAAAAAAAAAAAAAAAGGATTTTTCTTCTTATTCAAAAGGAACTTTAAAATAATGGTTTTTCCTCTTTTCCTTAGCTTAAAAATATGACTTTATTTTGGCATATCCTAAAAAATGACTCATTATGAGTTTCATGCTGAATACACCCAATATATGGAAAGAGTGAGTGAGTGAAAAGTCGCTCAGTTGTGTCCAACTCTTTGCGACCCCATGGACTGCAGCCTGCCAGGCTCTGTCCATGGGATTCTCCAGGCAAGAATACTGGAGTAGGTTGTCATTTCCTCCTCCAGGGGATCTTCCCAACTCAGGGATTGAACCCAGGTCTCCCACATTGCAGGCGGTTTATGGAAAAAGAACACCACCCAAAGTGTCAACACCAGGCTTGACCACTCCCCCTTTCATCAGTAATCATATGAAGTGGATCCAGTTAATCAGAGTTGATAACTCAGAGATAATAAATATGCAAGTGCTTTGAAAACTACAAATGGCTGTATAAGTATTACAGAGGAATAAGTCAATGAAATGGATAGTAAGTATCGCTACCATATTCTAATATTCACCTTATGGGTGATTACCACTGTAAAATTATCTTTTTCCAGGAAGCCTAAAGCTAATGGGAGAAAAATATCAACTGAGATATTTTTACACTGTGATCTTTTACATTTCTTTCTCTATAAAGGAGCTGCATATTTGAATCTTACTCTGAATTATTAATTTTCTAAGAGTTTGAGGACTCTAAGGAGTAAACATATTAATGCTGCAAGAATTAATCAAGGTATAAATAGTATTATTACTCCATTAGTAAGTTATTCCATTCAAATACTATAAAGCTTTCTACTATGTTCTTATTTGAAAGCAGAGCAAGAAAATGGATAAATATTCTTTAACCTTTTTCAACTGTGATTCCATCTTCAGACACTCCTCCTTCTTCTGCTCCAAAGCAATTTCTAGAGTCTTAAGCCGTGAGTCCTTTTTCAGTCCTGAGGAAGCCAGGGACGAGGCATGTTCTTTCAGATCCAAGAGTGAAGCCTAAAAGAAGCAACGTGTATCTAGAATAAACACTATTTATTAACCAAATGGAGACTGAACTTCTTAAATTTATTTTCCTGCTGGTTTCTAGTTTCTTTCCATTACCATATACTGACATATTTCCAAGAACACGAAATATAAAATAGCAGCATCACCTCTGGCTTTCAAGTCCTAACCGAAACAAAATGAATCCCCAAGAAAGGCCAACTGAATAGTGACTTAAGGAGTTCTAGCAAAACATATCCATTCTCACAAAATAAATGGAAGAAGGTCAAGCTCTGTGGATCTAAGCAGTCAACCTTAGTGGCTACACTAATTTTTCTTTTAGAAGAAATATTCTATTAGAAACTTCAATTTCTATACATTTCTATTCTCCCTAAAGGTATTAGAAAGAAAACTCTGAGAATGTCCCTAAAGCTCATGATTATCTGATCATGAGGCATTAGGCACTTCTGCTGTTCAGGTGGCATACATCAGGTTCTCCAGAAGTGAGATGGAAATATCTGAAGGCAACTATCCGGTCAAGCGTTGTGTAAGGTTTCCCTGCTGGTGTTGAGGTGATCCCCAAGAGTGGCTGTAAACAGACTCCTCCTAGTGCATATTCCCTCCATCTGTCACCTTTCTTACCAATGGCACAATATTTCTCCAAATGTACTTGGAGAAGTACTATTATTTTGGAATCTACAAAGTGACCAACTCCTAATAGCTGGAAGAGGTAGGAGGTAAGGCTTAGGAAATGAATCATTCCATCTAAGCTTCCTGAAACAGCCTTGGCTCTAAGAAGATTCTGTAAATCCCCCACGAGACCCTTTTTGGCATGCGTTATGTCCACAGCAACAACAGGCACACAGTGCGCTGACTAAGCAGATCGCGCACTCCCCTGGGGGTGATCCCGACCTCTTTCTCTGAGAGGTCGCCCTGCAGCACGCTGACTTTCTCTTTCAGGTCTTTAAGGTCTTTCTTGTAGTTGTCAATTTCCTCCTGCTTTTCCCGCTCATCCCGGTCGCGCTGCTCCTTCAAGCGTTCAATCGTCCGCTCCTGTTAAGAGAGGACATCAGTGCATAGAAAATTCTACCTCACGACTACAATTCAGTTCTGAGCTCATGCAGTTTCACACTTCCATCCTCCACTTAAAGAAGACAGTGACATGTCATTAATAATTTACTTTTTAAAGAATCCATCCTTCCTGCCTATCTTGCTGTAACATATATCTGGCTTTGTTCTTTTGATTCCCTTAGGTTTCTTTCCCAGTAATCTTAATTAGTATTAGATACCACTAAAGTATTCTTTCGAATAATCTTGTTTATTCAATTCCCAAGTAACAAAAAACTTACATGTATATATACCCTAAGGACAGTAAGTTCCAAATATTTCTTCTCTATATATAATTCACATGTTGCTACAAAGCAATGGAAACAATTCCCACACCAAAGAGGAAGAGGTTGGAGAGATTATGACTTGTTGAGCTTAAGCATCAAGAAAGATAAAGAAAAAAGAAACCATTAAAACTTCTGTCAACAGATACTCAGGAAGTTAGAAAGCTGAAGCAATTTAAGTATATTTCTGGGTATTATTTCTGAATAGATTTTGGGATCAAGCCATGATCCCTGGGCAGGCAGTTGAAGCATTCTGCATCCAAGAGGCTTAAGGAACAGTAACTGTATTCCTTAAATTAAAAAAAAAAAAATTCCAATTAAAATGCCCTACCAAGAGTCTTTAAACCTTTTCCAAGACATTAACACTTGTCACACTGGGCTACTTCTTTATTTACTCAATCATACCTGAAAAAACTAGGTTTGCTCACAAAGGCAAAATGAAATGGCAAGGCCACAACTTGAAAAACAGCAAGTACATTGTATTAAAAACTAAAACCCGTGAAGACAAGAGGTCCCAATGTGGCACAGTGAGAGGACTAATGATGCCTCTCAGTGGTCAGTGTCTGACATGCCTAGTTGACAATTCCAGCTGATCATACAAACACAAGGGGCGTTTCTGAGAGGGCAGCACTGACTACCGCGTATGGCAGACAGCTAGCGGGGAGCTGCTGTGCAACACAGGGAACTCAGCTCAGCTCTGTGCTGACCCAGATGGGCGGGTGGGGAGCGGGGACGGTGGGCGTGCAAGGAGGCTCAAGGGCAGGAAGCATATGTCTACATTTAGCTCATTCACTTTGTGCCACAGCAGAAACTAATACAGCACTGTAAAGCAATGTTACTCCAATCCTATAATTAATTAAAATATTATTCAAATAAAAAAAGTTTGTCTTCAGCAGACAGTCAACAGGTAGCAGATGGCTGATTCTCTAGAAACTTTAGCCCCTGCCCTCCAGCATGGACTCCACCCTGCCCAGCAACAGATCTTAAACCACCAACAATAAAATGGATCTTCTTTCCCTCTACTGTCAGCAGTACGGGCAGCTCTTCTCCCTTCTGCCAAAGCGACTTCCTCTGTCTTCTCCACCCAAGTCTCATCACCCGAGTGACTTCTGGATTCACGAGGAGACAGACAAAGCGTGTGTGTGTGTG
>SJYX01011431.1:0-14422 GCA_006410675.1 Oreotragus oreotragus
CCCTCTGTTTACCATGTAACTCAAGGCGTCTGCTCTTTTATTTTTAGCTTTCTAGGTTATTAAAGGCAAGCCACTGCTTATTTTGACGACTCAGTTTCATACCAATCAACAGGACTGCTGAATGAAAATAAAGATGAGGAAAATAAAATTCTGATTTAAGTAAATATCATTATTTCCTTCAGAAGGGTTCCCATACCTCTGGAATTAGAAGACCCTTATATGACAAATTCACTCTAGTGAGGCACAGAGCCCTTGCCTATCCATACATTTCTAGAACAGAAGGCATTTTTGCTACAAATTTAACTGCCCCCAGGAGAATCACTAGACTGATGAGATTAATAAGATGACTCTCATTTTCTGAGGGCAAGCCATAGGCCAGGCACAGTGTCAAACATGGTATATCTGTAATCTCATTTAATCTTCTCAATAACCCAATGAGGTAAAATCTTATTCTTCCCACTGTATAGTTGGAAAAACTGAAGCTGAGAAAGCTTTTACAACTTGCACAAAGTTATATTGATAAAAATCAGCAGTGCTAGGACTTGAACCCAAACCCTTGGTTTCTTCAAGTTACTACATGTCCACAGGAGAGGGTGGGCAGAGTAGAGTCTCCTTATTCCCTAGGCCTCTCATTTAAATGCCATCCTCAGTAACTCTTCATCATTTCTAGATATTTCCTAAGCAAGAAAATCAAGATGTTGAATTATATATTTTTGAAAAACAGGAACCCCAGAAATCTGTTTTTCTCAAGGAAGAAAAAAAAAAATTCTAGAACTAGATTTCAAAGCTAACATGAACTACAGGCTCTACAGTAAGGGCAAAAGAAACATACATTTCTGAAGATGATCCATTCACTGTGGCTGTACTGCAAGGTGCCGCCTAACTCAGTGGTTAACTGCTTGTCATCAATGTATGTCAGCAAATCACTAACTGAGCTCAGCATAACAACCTATACAAATAAGCGAGAAAGATACCGTTAACTGCCCTCCACAGCACTCCTCCACACAGCCAACTGTACAATGAACTTTAGCATTCGTTTAGCAGAAATTTATCTTTTATAAATGGTTCTAACAATTGTCTCCTGTACATCCCCACACACATGGATATGCTACCTTCCCTCAGGGAATAACGGTTTTCATTCACAAAACATTTCTCTGTAAAATGAAAGTAATCTCCATAGAAACCCAAACACCTGATTCTCTCTGACCTAAAAATTTTGCACTGTCCGTGGTCAACCCTCTGAAAGAATGTTAAGCCTATGACAAAGGAAGGGCTTTCTGTAGTAAATTAATTTATCATGAGGGACTGATCTTTGCAAAAGTAGCAAAATTTATGAGCACTCTTATTCCCAACACTAAAAGTGTATAAAAATATCTTCCGGAAAAAAAAAGAAAAGCTACTCTGAACTGCTCAGGATGTAAGTTCATGGGAGGTCAAATACATAAAACACACATTCATTTTATTCTCTAAAAATAAAATGTCCTGATTTTATATACACACACAAATACATACATACATACATACATATATATACACACACACACATATAACATATGGGATTTACATCTTTTTTCAAAATGAACTGCTTTGTTACAAATTGACTAATCTTTTCCTTTATTTTAATAGTAGGGGCAGAAGACTTTAAGACATTTTGAATTTACATTTTTGGAAGACAAATTTTTTTTCTTTTACATGCACTTGTGACCACATGTAAAATAATAACAACATGATACAAATTCTTCATGAGAAAGGGTCAAAACACTTAAATAATATATTCTTACCGGTAATTTGAGCATGAAATCTTCCTGACTAAATCGAAATCCAATGTCTGTGAAAGTTCGTTGGAGAAAACTGGTGGGACGAAGGACCAAAACCAAGTGCAAGTTCCCAGGGAATGAAGACTATAGGGAAAAACAGCACAGGAAAAAAAAAAAGAAAAAAATTGTCAAAACATGCACTCAAGTGAGCACATGGCAAAAAATATATAATCAAAGAAAACAAATTCTAAAGCCATAAAAACCACTGAAAAGATAAAACTTAAAAAATGGATGTTGATAACATCTTAAAACACGAAAATAGAAATGAAATGAATGTAAGGTCATCAGGTCAGTTCCTTGCAGTGCTTGTGGCCTGAAATTTTCTCACACTGAAGTCAATCCCACGTTATGAAGAATTATACTCTTAAGCTTCATTTTAAACGTGATTGTTTTTGTACTCAAATTGTTTTTAATCCTTGCAAAACAGAATCAAGAGGCAGGTTTCTAGGATAGCCCTAAAAGCCTAAAGGGAGCTGAAATACTGAATACCTGTAGTAAACAATGGAAGAAAACTATTTTGTGGACTTGTACTTTTATTTCATCCAAGAGACATTCACCAAATATCTTCTATGTGTTTCCTCCACGTATTTAAGTGAATGATTATCAGGCACTGTTAGCATTCAGTGTACACCAATTAATAACATACAGTCCCTACCCAGCTTGTAAGAAAATGATAGTCTAGAGTTCATTAGCATCATTTACTCTATAGCGTGATAAGTTGATAAATGAAACAAGGGAATTAGAATAATATACAACAGGAAGGTATAGCACAGAGCATCCTAGACCTAGGAATGTCAAAAAGGACTTGCCTAAAGAGGAATAAAGTGGATCAGGCTGCTTTTCTGGTATATCCATGTTTCCCAACTTCTTAGAATACTGGCATATAGTAGGTGGTCAAGAAGTAATTGTTTTTTTTTTTTTTTTAAAGAAAGGTAAGAATTATTTTATTTTATTTATTTTTTTTTTAGCAAGAGAAACGCAAGAAGTAATTGTTAAATGAAAGAGTGCAAAAGACAAGGAGGACCCTATGCAAAATTCATAAGGGCTGGAATAATACGGCCTGATATAAGTAATAAAGTACCACATTCAAATGCTTACTGTATGCCAAGTATCTTGCTAACATTATCNTTATTTTATTTTATTTCATTTTTTTTTAGCAAGAGAAACGCAAGAAGTAATTGTTAAATGAAAGAGTGCAAAAGACAAGGAGGACCCTATGCAAAATTCATAAGGGCTGGAATAATACGGCCTGATATAAGTAATAAAGTACCACATTCAAATGCTTACTGTATGCCAAGTATCTTGCTAACATTATCACAGTTCCTCTTCATAACAATCCTGCAAAGTAGTTAGGCAATCTGCTTTTACAAATAAAGAAAGTGAGGCTCAGAGAGTTTAAGTAAAACTTGGCTCAACTGGTAAAGTCTGAATTGGTACCCAAGTCTGTATTACATCAAGAGGTCCCAGTCAGGAAAGCTAGAGGAAGATGCTGCCGGGGGGTGGAGAGATGTAGTCATGGGAGATGGTGCTAGAAAGATGAGAAGGATCCAGACCAGGAAAGACCTTGGGTCTTTTCCTGGATGCAAGGGGAGACTCTTAAGGGTTTTTAAGTAGCAGAGCAACATAATTATATTTGCATTTTAGGAGGATCACTTTGGCTTTGGGAATGAACTGGATATGGACAAGAATGGAAGCAAACAGATGAGTTTGCATGCTGGAACAGTCATCCAAGCAAGGGATGATGAGTTTCTGAACTACAGCAACAACAGGGATAAGGGTAGAATTTAGGAGGTATAATGTGCAAAGTATGATAACTGGATATGTCTGATGAGAAAAGAATGACTATAACAGTCAATTTCCAGATTTCTGGCTTGAGTAATTAACTGGGTGAATGGTATAACCCTCATTGACATGGAAACACAAGAGAAGCAGGCTTTCAGGAGGGGGATAAGACACTGATTCTTATTCCTGGACCTATTGGGTTGGAAAGGTCAGCAGGACAACCAGATGATGTCCATCAGACAAATGGACGTACAAGGGAGGAGGGAAAGAAGCCTAGACTGGTAATATAGAGTTGGGAGTCATCAGACTCAAAAGAGCAGATTGAAGCATAATAAAGCAAAATATGCTCAAAATGCTTTAAATCTTTCAGGAATGCTGAAATATTAATAATTGAGCAAAACTATAAAAGAAAAATTAATAAGATACTGTGGGGGCAGGTGTATATGGGAAGTCTGTACTTTCTACTGTGAACCTAAATCTGCACTAAACAATACAGTCTATTTTTTAAAAAAAGAGTAACTTTCATAGAGGGATAAGACCTAGGCTCTGAAATGACATTCAAAAGTGGAAATGTTTTAAATTTAATTTGAGATGGTGATAAAAACATAAACAAGTGGCAATGACAACTAAAGTGAGGGAAAGAGAACTGAGTGCGACACAAATAGGGAAAAGAAAGGAGCACAAGCTTAAATCAGTAAATTAAACAATGATTACAAACAGACACAAACTGGGATGGCTATCTAACTGATCACTCCCCAAGGGGGCCATGTCTGCACTACCCTCTCCTCCCGTGAGATTCTACATCCTCTCCCCACCAAATTCCTATGTTGAAACTTAAGCCACACGTGAAGGTATTTGGTGGTGGGGTGTTCAGGAGATGATGAGGTCATGAAGGTGGAGCCCTCATGAATGGGATTAGTGCCCTTAAAAAAGAGACCCCAGAGAGCTCCTTCACCCCTTCAACCATGTGAGGACACAGAAAAGACGACCATCTATGAAGCAGGAAGTGAGCTCTCACCACATACAGAATTTGCCAGCAACCTGACCTTGGACTTCAGACTCTAGAACTGTGAGAAGTAAAGTCTGTTGTTTATAAGTCATACAGTCTATGGTATTCTGTTATGGTAGCTCATAAAGACTAAGTCTCTTATTAATCTTAATATTGGTTCCTAATGAGAACTGTTATCTTTCTACATGACCTTGCCCTCCTAAGACACAATGATTTGTCATGGGATGAAAATCTGATGTAAGCAGAATCCAAGTCTCACACTAGCATTTTTTGAACTAGCACTAAGGGAAGGAAACTTAGAGGGTACAGTTTCAGGGCCACTGGTAGCCGTGACCCCTACAGCCAGAGGAAGCTTATTTCAAAGAACAAAGCAAACAAGTATAGAGAATTGGAAATAGAAACACAGAGTCCCAATGATACTGTATATCCTACTGTCTATTATGTTGTTTTTCAGTTGGCAGTGGCACCCCACTCCAGTACTCTTGCCCAGAAAATCCCATGGTAGGCTGCAATCCATGGGGTCGCTAAGAGTTGGGCACCACTGAGTGATTTCACTTTCACTTTTCATTTTCATGCATTGGAGAAGGAAATGGCTACCCACTCCAGTATTCTTGGCCTGAGAATCCCAGGGATAGGGAGCCTGATGGGCTGCCATCTATGGGGTCGCACAGAGTCGGACACGACTGAAGCGACTTAGCAGCAGCAGTAGCAGCAAGTCGTGTCTAACTCTGTGACCTCATGGACTGCAGTACACCAGGCTTCCCTGTTCTTCACTGTCTATTATGTACAAATGTCTACTTTAGTTTATGCTCTGTTCTTCACTGTCTATTATGTACAAATGTCTAGTTTATGCTAAGAATGGTACAATACTTCCCATAGTTGTTATAAAATTTAAAAGAAATAATACATATAAAGCTACTTTGTCAACCCTAAAAAAAACTAATAAGATACGTTTTAAAAAAAAAATTTTTTTTTTTTTTAATTTACTTGGGGTTCTTGGACTTAAGCACAAGTAGACTTAGACAAAAGGTTTTTCAGGCTATGGATAAAGGCTTGCTTAAGGGGAAACTCGGACAGGGACTTGTGAGAACTTTGGACCTATTTCTAGACTGAGAGCACTAATTCTATTTCTACCCTGAAATATTCAGTTTAGGAGTTAAGTCCTTCCTTCTTCACATGGGCAAATTACCAGTATTAGTATTATACTTAACTGCCTTGACTCAGCTTAGTTTTTCACTTTTAAATGGAATCAGGGGACTATCCTAGTGGCTCAGTGGTGAGGAATCTGTCTGCCAATGCAGGAGACACGGATTCAATCCCTGGTCCAGGAAGATCCCACATGTCATGTGCCACAACTGTTGAGCCTGTGCTCTAGAACCCAGGAGGCACAACTACTGAACTCATGTGTCGCAACTACTGAAGCCCATGCCTGTGCTCTGCAACAAGAGACGCCCCTGCAATGAGAAGCCCACACACCTCAGTGAAGAGTAGGCCTCACTCACTGCAACTAGAGAGTAGCCCAAGCAGCAATAAAGACCCAGTGCAACCAAAAATAAATAAATAAATGGAATGGAAAGCATCCTACTTTTGCTAACACTTAAAGCACGTAAAGTACTCTTATTTTTATTCTTTCATGGACTCTAGGTTGATATGGTTTCACTGTCTTTTTCTGACTTTCCTTAATGTCATATTTTCTGGTATTGCATTAGAAATCTCTAGATGTGAGACCTCAGGGATGACCACCTTAAAGCCTGGAATACTCACCCTCCTCCAAAACTGGGGGTGGGAGTAGGGGAGGATATTACAGGAACAAAGAAAACCATGTGGTAACTCTCTGTCCGAGGTCAGGCCCTGGTCTCTACCCTGCCACACTCCTAGGAGAACAAGGCTGTCCCAGCAGTCAGGCCCCTGATCACACAATAGGGGACAAAGCAGAAAAGAGAGAGACACAGAATCACTGTCCACAGAATCCATGGGGAAGAGAGTTCAGGCAGGGTTTGGGAGTGTTCAGCTGCTCCTAAGTCAGGGATTTCATGTTGGTTGTTTTTATTAAAACAGCTATTCTGTCTATTTGATAAAATAGTTATAAACATTGAAAGCTGAATAAAATGCTTCTAAAAATATTTCTACATTCTAATCAGATCATTCTTAAGTAAAACTTCCTGATTATTTTATCATACCTTCTCCTCCCTTAATTCCTTCAAAATGTTCAGTGATTCGCTTATCACAAAAAGCCTACCAAATTTGCATTTCTAAAGAAAAAGCACTATCAAGGATGAACACTTCATTTATTGCCTGTATAATCACATTTGCAATGTTGTTCATTATAGGATAATTTTAGAATCTTTATTGAGCTGCCATGCAAATCTTCCTAGAATACACGGATCCATTAAACTGATAGCTACTCCCAAATCTAAGCCATTTGAACAAATAACTTGTAGGCAACAGCTATTATTTAGTAGGCAAAACTACTAAACAACTGGGTGGCACTCAAACAATTCATTTGATTTGTCAGAGTTACATTTTTTAGAAAACTAAATTATACAGTTCAGACCAAGTATATTGTTTCTATCCCTCATGTCCATTAGATCCCATGTATGAATCAGATAAACTTGACTTTTTAATCCCAGTCCCACTCACTTATCTCAGATTTAAATATGTGACTGCCAAACTAACTGCAGTAAATCCACAACTTCATATGAATGACTTTTTATAGCTTCTCTCCACCAAACACACACACACACACACATATATATACACACATACACATGAACATACATTTATATGTCTTCAGGGCCTCTCAAAGACTTAAGGTAGGGACAGGAGATTGGCTCAATGGCTATGGGTTGGAGTGTTGCTTTTTATTAAGTGGTTACTATGAGAATTTTCCTCACTGTGAGCATTACTATGACATTATGCTAAGTATTTTATCTGCAGTAGATTCTGTTTTTACCCTCATTTCACAACTGGAGGAACTGAGTGTAGTAAGCAGAATAAAGTTTCCCCAAAGATGTCTACATCCTAAACCCTGGAACCTGTGAATATGTAACAAGGCAAAAGGAACTCTGTAAATGTGATTAAGTTAAGAATCTTCAGAGCTTCCCTGGTGGTTCAAGTGGTAAAGAAACTGCCTGCAATGCAGAGGACCCAGTTTTAATCCCTGGGTTGAGAATATCCCCTGGAGAAGGGCATGGCAACCCACTCCAGTATTCTTGCCTGGAGTACTCCGTGGACTGAGGAGCCTAGAGGGCTACAGTCCATGGGGTCACAAAGAGTTGGACCTGACTGAGCGAATAACACCTCACCTCACCTTCTGATGGGGAAATGATCCTGCATTATCAGGGTGGGAACAATGCAATCACAAGTAAAGTTATTAAAGAGAGGGAGGCATGAGAATCAGAGAAGATATAACAACAGAAGCAGAGGTCAGAGTGATACAGGGCCATGAGCTAAGAAATGTAGGCAGCTTCTAGAAACTAGGATGTCAAGGAAATTGATTATGCTCTAAAGCCTCGGAAGCCCTGTTGATATCTTGGTCTTAGCCCAGTGAGACTCAGTTGGACTTCTGACTTTCAGAACTATAACAATACATTTGGGTTATTTTGAGCTACTAAGTTTGTAGTTAGTTACAGCAGCAACAGGAAACTAATACGCTAAGCTTTTGTGATGCTAAGTAATTATTCAAGAAATTCTAGCTTACAGCAAATACAGCTCCAGACCTTTCAGCTTTCCCATTCTGTTTGGGGAAACGATGTTCCTACATTCTCCAGCATGCTGCCTTACAGACCCCTAATCTGGTTGGTTATATAAACATGAAAAGGCACAGTTTCTATTTTTGCCCAAATAAACTCTAGATTTTAAAACTATAAATCGTTTTGAGAGCTTGTCAAAAAAGCAAAAGGATGTGAGCAAGGGTCAGCCTTGTTTTCTTTTATTGCTTTTTTCTTTACAGAAAAGAAAAGCATGCAGCATGAGAGAGGAAACGACACTGGTTTTAGGCACTGGTTGCAGGCGATTTTTTTTTTTTCTTTTTTGTAGTTCCAACATGTGACTGCTTAAAGGCATCTCGGTAAAAGTGAACCTGTTGCCCATCTTTGCAGGGCTCAGAGCCATTTTTCCATCTCTAAGCCCGGCCCCACCACAGCCCTGGGGAGCAGCTCCTACTGGTTCTTCAAATTCAGGGGCAGATAATTCGCTTTCTCTCCTCTTCCCCTCCCAGAGAAGACACTGAATCCCTTTTCCTCATGCCTGCCTTCAGATCACATGACTATATGGCCTCATGACAGTTAGCACAGCAATAACAACGATCAAAGGCATCACTTGATACATTTCACTGCTGAAGCCTGGAAATTAACCTTGTTTAATGTTATTTTATGCAGCATCTAAAACAGGCAATCCACACACCCTCTGCCCCTTTTTCAGTTATCCTAGCTACTTCTTTAAAAACTTTTACAAGTGGCTGCTGCTGCTGCTGCTAAGTCACTTCAGTCATGTCCGACTCTGTGTGACCCCATAGACGGCAGCCCACCAGGCTCCCTGTCCCTGGGATTCTCCAGGCAAGAACACTGGAGTGGGTTGCCATTTCCTTCTCCAATGCAGGAAAGTGAAAAGTGAAAGGGAAGTCGCTCAGTCATGTCCGACTCTTAGCGACCCCACGGACTGCAGCCCACCAGGCTCCCCTGTCCCTGGGATTCTCCAGGCAAGAACACTGGAGTGGGTTACAATTGGCTAATACCACATAAAAGTTTGATTATTTTACTATAAAAACAATTTATACTCCTAGAGCTTTCTCTTCTCATCTTTAGGGCAAAGAAATGGGGTCACAATAAGAAGGGAACTCTTTACTGAAAGCCTAGGACATATGTTCCAGGATTGTTACATATATTATCCTATGTAGCCTTTGTAAAATTGCAGTGAAGTAGGTATTATGGCCTTTCCACAGATGGGCAAACTGAAGCACAGTGTGGTACACTAACTGCTTGCTTCGGCTACCTGTTAAGGAGCAGGAGCACACAGGCCAATCTGAATCCTAAAGCCAAGCTCTTTCCAGGACACTTCACCCTTTTCAGACATGTCCTTCACCGCACACTCTGAATGCATGCTCAGACTGCCTGCCTTACCTTTAGGAATAACTTGACCTTGACACCTACAAAATGGGACAAAAACTAACAGTCAAAACAAATGCTTGAAACAATTTAGCATCATGGAGCCTACTGAACGAAACCATTACAATTTCATATCATTACAGAGTATGAACACTGAGTTGCTAGCATGTGACTGACCTCAGTAAGGTGGGAACTATCACTTTAGAATATGCTGAGAAAAATCTTATGACCTCAAGCTATAGAGAAGAGTTTCCAATGCTGTGAGCTACTTGTGCACTCATTCTTCCCACACTGAAAGAGTACAGAAAGGAAGAGTTACTCCACAGATCACCAAATCCCTTGCCAAGTGACCTCAGGTGTAGGACACTCCCAGCAATGCTCTTTCCTTGTGGCTCACCCTTCTTGTCCCATATCCATTCTCAACAACCCCCCTCACTTGTTCACAGTCATTGCAATTTCCATCAAGTAGCCAGCTGAAGCCTATCCGTGGACTCTAAGGTCACTTTACCATCCTTCCAGGTGCCACCTATCATAGCCTCCAGAATCAGCCCAACACCAGAGATTCTTCCAAGTCAAACCATGGTGTCACCAGCTGAGTTGCAAATTTTTCACTGTGATCAAGCCGTATCCATGCAAGCAGAACAAATCTGTCTTCCACTATAGTTCTAGGCTTTAGACTTAATCCAATCAATTTCATTTCAAGCTAGCTGTTCCTACGGACAACTTCAAGTAATTAATTTGAGAGAAAAAGAGAGGAAAGACACCAAGAAAGATAACAGACACATATGCTATTCCTTGGAGAAGGCCATGGCACCCCACTCCAGTACCCTTGCCTGACAAATCCCATGGATGGAGGAGCCTGGTAGGCTGCAGTCCATGGGGTCGCTAGGAGTCAGACACAACTGAGTGACTTCACTTTCACTTTTCACTTTCATGCATTGGAGAAGGAAATGGCAACCCACTCCAGTACTCTTGCCTGGAGAATCCCAGGGATGGGGGAGCCTGATGGGCTGCCATCTATGGGGTTGCNCAGTTCCTGACCTTCAACGTGGGACAGCTCCTCTAGGCCCTCCTGAGCCTGCACAGCCACTGCTCCTGGGGTTGCTCCTCCCACCACCGGCCATGGCCTCAGGTGTGGGTGGCTCCTCCCAGCTGCTGCCCCTGGCCTCGGGCTGAGGGTGGCTCCTCTGGGTCACCAACCCTGGCCTCGGGTGTGAGGTGGCTTCTCCCGGCTGCCCCTGACCTCAGACGTAGGGTATCTCCTCCCGGCCGCCACTGACCTCAAACACAGGGTAGCTCCTCTCGGCCGTTTCTGTGCCGTCGCAGCCTGGCACTCTAGGTTGCTGCCCCTGACCTCGGATGTGGGGTAGCTCCTCTCTCCCGTGCTTATTTCAAACTTCTTACCACTGAAAGCATTCTACTGACATTCTTTTGCTCTGTTGAAGTGGGGTTGGCAATACATCCATTATTTGAAACTCACAGCTCAAACCAGGCAAATTCTCCAGCAACACAGGAAAACAGCCCTGAGCTTCAATATACAGGTTGCCCAAAGTTACTCCAAACCCACTGACATATCACAACTCAACAAGACCCCTATATATGTTATCTACCAGAGATCCACCTCAAAAGAAGGGACACATACAGACTGAAAGTGAAGGGCTGGGAAAAGATATTCCAGGCAAATAAAGACCAAAAGAGAGCAGGAGTAGCAATACTCATATTAGATAAAGTAGATTTTAAAACAAAGGCTGTGAAAAGAAGCAAAGAAGGACACTACATAATGGTCAAAGGATCAATCCAAGAAGAAGATATAACAATTATATATACATATGCACCCAACATAGGAGCACTGCAATATGTAAGACAAATGCTAACAAGTATGAAAGGGGAAATTAACAATAACACAATAATAGTGGGAGACATAAATACCCCACTCACACCAATGGATAGACCAACTAAACAGAAAATTAACAAGGAAACACAAACTTTAAATGATACAATAGACCAGTTAGACCTAATTGATATCTATATGGCATTTCACCTGAAAACAATGAATTTCACCTTTTTCTCAAGCACACACGGAACCTTCTCCAGGATAGATCACACCCTGCTCCATAAATCTAGCCTTGGTAAATTCAAAAAAATTGAAATCATTCCAAGCATCTTTTCTGACCACAATGCAGAAAGAATAGTTCTCAATTACAGGAGAAAAACTATAAAAATTCCAACATACATATGGAGGCTGAACAACAGGCTGCTGAATAAACAACAAATCACAGAAGAAATAAAAAATAAATCAAAATATGCATAGAAACGAATGAAAATGAAAACAAAACAACCCAAAACCTGTGGACACTGTAAAAGCAGTCCTAAGGGAAGGTTCATAGCAATACAGGCATACCTGAAGAAACAAGAAAAAAGTCAAATAAATAACTTAACTCTACACCTAAAGCAACTAGAAAAGGAAGAAATGAAGAACCTCAGGGTTAACAGAAGGAAAGAAATCTTAAAAATTAGGGCAGAAATAAATGCAAAAGAAACAAAAGAGATCATAGCAAAAATCAACAAAGTCAAAAGCTGGTTCTTTGAGAGGGTAAATAAAACTGACAAACCATTAGGCAACTCATCATGAAACAAAGGGAGAAAAATCAAATAAAATAAAATTAGAAATGAAAATGGAGAGATCACAACAGACAACACAGAAATACAAAGGATCATAAGAGACTACTATCAGCAATTATATGCCAATAAAAGGGACAACGTGGAAGAAATGGACAAATTCTTAGAAAAGTACAACTTTCCAAAACTGAACCAGGAAGAAATAGAAAATCTTAACAGACCCATCACAAGCATGGAAATTGAAACTGTAATCAGAAATCTTCCAGCAAACAAAAGCCCAGGTCCAGACGGCTTCACAGCTGAATTCTACCAAAAATTTAGAGAAGAGCTAACATCTATCCTACTCAAACTCTTCTAGAAAATTGCAAAGGAAAGTAAACTTCCAAACTCATTCTATGAGGCCACCATAACCCTAATACAAAAACCAGACCAAAATACCACAAAAAAAAGAAAACTACAGTCCAATATCACTGATGAACATACATGCAAAAATCCTTAACAAAATTCTAGTAAACAGAATCCAACAACACATTAAAAAGATCATACACATTGACCAAGTGGTCTTTATCCCAGGGATGCAAGCATTCTTCCATATCTGCAAATCAATCAATGTAATACACCACATTAACAAATTGAAAAATAAAAACCATATGATTATCTCAATAGATGCAGAGAAAGCCTTTGACAAAATTCAACATCCATTTATGATAAAAACTTTCCAGAAAGCAGGCATAGAAGAAAAATACCTCAACATGATAAAAGCTATATATGACAAACCCACAGCAAACATTATCCTCAATAGTGAAAAACTGAAAGCATTTCCCCTAAAGTCAGGAACAAGACAAGGGTGCCCACTTTCACCACTACTATTTAACATGGTTTTGGAAGTTTTGGTCACAGCAATCAGAGCAGAAAAAGAAATAAAAGGAATCCAAATTGGAAAAGAAGAAGTAAAACTTTCTCTGTTTGCAGATGACATGATCCTCTACATGCTGCTGCCACTGCTAAGTCACTTCAGTCGTGTCCGACTCTATGCGATCCCATAGATGGCAGCCCATTAGGCTCCCCCGTCCTTAGGATTCTCCAGGCAAGAACACTGGAGTGGGTTGCCATTTCCTTCTCCAATGCATGAAAGTGAAAAGTGAAAGGGAAGTCGCTCAGTCGTGTCTGACCCTCAGCGACCCCATGGACTGCAGCCTTCCAGGCTCCTCCATCCATGGGATTTTCCAGGCAAGAGTACTGGAGTGGGGTGCCATTGCCTTCTCCAGATCCTCTACATAGAAGACCCTAAAGACTCCACCAGAAAATTACTAGACTTAATCAATGAATATAGTAAAGTGGCAGGATATAAAATCAACACACAGAAATCCCTTGCATTGCTGTACACTAATAATGAGAAAATTAAAGAAACAANAGGGAGTGGGGTGCCATTGCCTTCTCCAGATCCTCTACATAGAAGACCCTAAAGACTCCACCAGAAAATTACTAGACTTAATCAATGAATATAGTAAAGTGGCAGGATATAAAATCAACACACAGAAAAACCTTGCATTGCTGTACACTAATAATGAGAAAATTAAAGAAACAATTCCATTCACCATTGCAACAAACATAATAAAATATTTAGGAATATATATACCTAAAGAAATTAAAGACTTATATATAGAGAACTATAAAACACTGGTGAAAGAAATCAAAGAGGACACTAATAGATGGAGACATATACCATATTCATGTTTTAGAAGAATCAATATAGTGAAAATGAGTATACTACCCAAAGCAATCTATACATTCAATGTAATCCCTATCAAGCTACCATTTTTCACAGAACTAGAACAAATAATTTCACAATTTGTATGGAAATACAAAAAAAAACCTCGAATGACCAAAGCAATCTTGAGAAAAAAGACTGGAACTGGAGGAATTAACCTGCCTGACTTCAGGCTCTACTACAAAGCCACAGTCATCAAGACAGTGTGGTACTGGCACAAAGACAGAAATATAGATCAATGGAACAAAATAGAAAGCCCAGAGATAAATCCACACACATACGGACACCTTATCTTTGACAAAGGAGGCAAGAATATACA
>SJYX01011431.1:23534-38494 GCA_006410675.1 Oreotragus oreotragus
TGTGTGTGTATATATATATATACTCCATCATGAATATACTTCATCATATTATGTATGCTGCTGCTACTGCTAAGTCACTTCAGTCGTGTCCGACTCTATGTGACCCTGTGGACTACAGCCTACCAGGCTCCTCCATCCATGGGATTTTCCAGGCAAGAGTACTGGAGTGGGTTGCCATTGCCTTCTCCTTTCATCACTTATTTCACTGATAAACATTATCATTAGCCTTTAGAAAATTTGAAACTCAGAGAGCTTGACTTGTCTAAGGTCACATAGGTAGTAATAAATGGAAAATTGAAATAATGTCTGATTGCCCTTTATTTGAAATCTATTTTCATATTCAACACATTCCATTCCTTCATCCAGCTCTTATTAACTTTTCAAGTTGCTTCATTTCTTTGAGCCATACTTTCTTCACAGTAAAATGAGGATAGTAACTCAATATATTCTGTACCTTCAAGAGATGTTATGAAGCACAAATGGGAAACTGAATATAGAAGCAAGGCATAAAGCCTCATATAAATGTAAGCTGCTATGATTATTATAACTTAACAATAAAAATATATCCCACAATTGGATAAATGAAGATTACAGGTGACAGGGGACCAATGTGAGGAGAATATAATATAAGAGTGTCATGAAAGATACACTTTTTATGACATAAAATTATGTCAAATATTTACAACTTGGAGTAAATGAATAAATGGATAAATGTCTTCATTAAGAGGCCATGTTTCTCTAAACATCAACTGTTAGCATCTCAAACAATAGAATATGGAGTGGAATCTAGAGGTGTGTAATGGGTGTCCAAATATAAAATTTATTTAAGGGAACACTTTAGTGAAATCTAATATATCACTGGTTCTACAGTATCTGTATATGAACTTCAATTTAATTTGTGTTTTTTTTTTTAAATTTTTGTTTTCTTGTACTGACTTAAATTTTATCAGGCTGAGGGGAAAAATCCATAAGAAGTATGAGAGCTTCCTTCCAATGACAGATTGACTGCTATTGCACAAGAACAAAGACATTAGTTCTATAAGGTCTCAAGAGGCAAAGCTTGGACATTGGGAGAGAATATATGGAAGTAGATTTTGGCTAATTAAAGGAGAATTTTCTCACAGATATATCTTTCTCAAGCTTGTCTAGGCAACTTTCTGGATATTTTTGGCACCCTTTTACTGGAAGATATCAACAGAAGCTCATGACCAGTTGGCAGGGGTAAAAAAGAAGAGGTTCAAACACTAGAACTGGAATTAAAGATGATAGCAGATATTGGCCCCTAAAAAGCCTGTAAATCTAAAGTAAAGTAGAGTAAAGTCGCTCAGTCATGTCCGACTCTTTGCAACCCCATGGACTGTAGCCTACCAGGCTTCTCTGTCCATGGGATTTTCCAGGCAATAGTACTGGAGTGTATTGCCATTTCCTTCTCCAGGGGATCTTCCCAACCCAGGGATCAAACCTGGGTCTCCCACACTGTAGACAGACGCTTAAGAGCAAAATGAATAGTGGCACCAACTGAACAGAAGTGAAGTGATTACAATTTACATTCGACCTCATGAAATTAAGAAGAATCACTTTGAGCAGAGCAGATAGTCTTTCAGTGTCTCTGGAAGTTCTCAGGTGTCTAACAGCCAGAAGGTAAGGACTATTATAACGTCCATTTCACTGTGGAATTTAAAGAAACTTTTGAAAATGAGTCACTGCTATAATGTTTTTTAGCCTGAAAACAGCTGCTATTTAACAATTTTCCTCTTTATTTTCCTTTGATTTGGGAGGACTTTATACAAAATTGCCACTTTAAGATAGCATTAAATTTGTAGTCATTAATTCACAAAAGCAAAAATACAAGAGGAAACATAGTCTTTCAAGCTAGTCAAGAAAGTATGGAATAAGGAAAGGAGACCAGAGAACAGGACTATGATTTTTTGAATGCCTCTATTCTGCCAGAACCTTGCTAAATATTTTGCATACATAATCTAATTTCCATGGTAAACCTGTAAGGTCAATATGCTTAACTTTATTTGTCAGAAACATACACTAGAGTCATAATACAGTTCACATTATGCATTCGTATTACCCATTAGACAGTATTCTAAACATTTTGCATGCCTTTTTATTTTTTATTCTCTTCAGTAACCAAGGGTAGGTGCTTTAAATTATTCCAATCTACAGATGAAGAGATAAAGATACAGGATTTATAACTTTTCCATGATCTTTTGACATTGATGGAATCAGAGGTTTTAATACTTCTATTATAATGATTAGTGGGTATGTGATGGGGGAGGTCAGAAAATGATAGATGGAATCAAGTGGCAAAATAGGGACTAAAGGGAAAAGGTCAGAGCTTAAGGAAAGACATTTTTAAATATAGTTAGAGCACCCCAAGGCAAAGAACAGAGACATGTCTGAGTAAGAAAATGAATACCTTAAATATGGGTCCAAAATGGACTTGAGAGAATACTTGTGAAGGGCCTCTGAGCAATCGCAATTTCTTTCTGATGCCAACTTGAGAACCAGAAAAAAATACTGAATGATACAAAGTAAACGATAGACACAAGGATGAAACCAGCATGTAATGCAGTCAGATTACTCATTTCTACTTCAGTATTGACTGAGGTGGACATGAGGAGTGCCCCTGCTCCTTGTCTGTGGTAGTGTACAGATTACGAATTGTAAGGAAATCCTTATTCTGTATGTTTGAAAAGCACGTTCAGTTCAGTTCAGTCCCTCAGTCGTGTCCGACTCTTTGTGACCCCATGGACTGCAGCACGCCAGGCCTCCCTGTCCATCACCAACTCCTTGAGCTTGCTCAAACTCATGTCCATCAAGTTGGTAATGCCATCCAACCATCTTATCCTCTGTCATCCCCTTCTCCTCCTGCCTTCAATCTTTCCCAGCATCACGGTCTTTTCTAATAAGTCAGTTCTTCACATCAGGTGGCCAAAGTGTTGGAGCTTCAACCTTCAGCATCAGTCCTTCCAATGAATATTCATGACTGATTTCTTTTAGAATTGCCTGATTTTATCTCCTTGCAGTCCAAAGGACTCTCAAGAGTCTTTTCCAATACCACAATTCAAAAGCATCAATTCTCAGCTTTCTTTATAGTCCAACTCTCACATCCGTACGTGACTACCGGAAAAAACATAGCCTTGACTAGATGGACTTTGTTGACAGAGTAATGTCTCTGCTTTTTAATATGCTGTCTAGGTTTATCATAGATTTTCTTCCAAGGAGCAAATGTCTTTTACTTTCATGGCTGCAGTCACCATCTGCAATGATTTTGAAGCCCAAGAAAATAAAAATAATCACAAAATAAAAATCCCCAATGATAACTTAGACCACAAAGCTGGGAGAATCCTTTGGTTTTATGATTTGTATAGAAAACTGTGATGAGGAATTCTTAAAGCAACCACAGCTACAGATGGCAGAGTGGCTGGCAGGGTTTTTAAGGAGCAGTAATCCAGCATGTGCTAGTTGGCCAAACAAGGTTCTCCCACTTAGACACCATATCCTTTGGGGATGTGAGCTATTTTCAGCTAAACCACCTAAACAACATAGAGTTCTTGCTCCAGCACCTTCTCTGCTGAGAACAAGTAGGACTTCATTGTAATTAAGGATTCAAGTAGAGCAGTTAGACTGATAAAGGTTTCCATTCCTAAAGTGGCAGGATTCACGCTGAGCTTTGATGTCCCAGCTCTGAAACAGCAGGAACAGCTGGAAAAAGCAAGTCCAAAAGCAAATGGAAATTGCAGGACACTTGTCGAACTGCAAATAAGCAGGCTCCCAGGGACAAGAAAAGAGAAGCAGAATAAGGTAAACCATAAAATTGAATGAGCTACCTTGTCACTATAATCAGAGATAGAAACAGATTGAACTAGGTAGAGTTTTGACCTCGAGCTACACATTTCTATCTCTGGGCCTTGGTTTCATTATCAGTAAAATGATAATAACACCACTCTTATATTGGATAATTGTCAGGCACAAATGAAAGTGTATGTTAAAACCCTTTAAAAATTGTAAGGTGGTTAACACACTAATGAAAACACTTGATCTTTGTGTTTCTTATCTATTAATTTTTCCTCAGAGTAGATAATAGTCTTTCTTCTTTTTATCCTACTCCTCCTTCTCCTCCTTCTTCAAGTTGTAATATTTATAGGAGTGCTAAAAACAATTATTTAAGTTATTTTTTTAATGTTTGGAAAACTCAGCAAATTGGGAAAACAGTGGCCACAGGACTGGAAAAGGAGAGCTTTGATTCCAATCTGAACGAAAGGCAATGCCAAAGATTGTTCAAACCAGCAGAAATTGGCTCATTTCACATGCCAGCAAGGTTATGTTCAAAATCCTTCAAGCTAGGCTTCAGCAGTGTGTGAACCAAGAACTTCAAGAGGTACAAGTTGGGTTTAGAAAAGACAGAGGAACCAGAGATCAAATTGCCAACATCTCCTGGATAATAGAAAAAGCAAGAGAATTCCATCAAAAGAAAATATTTACTTCTGCTTAATTGACCGTGCTAACCCCTTGCCTTTGACTGCGTGGATCACAACAAAAATGTGGAAAATTCTTAAAGAGATGGAAGTACCAGACCACCTTACCTGTCTCTTGAGATACAAGTATGTTGGTCAAGAAGCAACAGTAAGAACTGGACATGGAAAAACTGGTCGGTTCAAAATTGGGGAAGGAGTACTACAAGGCTATATATTGTCACCCAGCTAATTTAACTTATATGCAGAGTACATCATGTGAAATGCTTGGCTGGATGAATCACAAGATGGAATCAAGCTTTCTAGAAGAAATATCAACAACCTCAGATATGCAGATGTTACCATACTACTTGTGGAAGGTGAAAAAGAACTAAGAAGCCTCTTAATGAGGGTGAAAAAGGAGAGTGAAAAAGCTGGCTTAAAATTCAACATTCAAAAAATGAAGATCAGAGCATCCCATAATTTCATGGCAAATAGAAGGGGAAAAAATCAAAGCAATGACAGACTATTTTCTTGGGCTCCAAAATCATTGCTGAGAGTGACTACAGCCATGAAATTAAGACACTTGCTCCTTGAAAGGAGAGCTATGACAAAGCTAGACAGTGTATTAAAAAGAAGAGACATCACTTTGTTGGCAAAGGGCCATATAGCCAAAGCTATGTGTTTTTTTTTTCCAATAGTCATGTACGAATGTGAGTACTGGATCATAAAGAATGCTGAGCACAGAAGAATTGATGCTTTCAAAATGACATGCTGGAGAAGACTCTTGAGAGTCCCTTGGGCTACAAGGAGATCAAATGAGTCAATCCTAAAAGAAATCAACTCTCAATATTCATTGGAAGAATTGATGCTGGAGCTGAAGCTCCAATATTTTGGTTACTTGATGTGAAGAGCCAACTCATTGGAAAACACCATGATATTGGGAAAGATAGAAGGCAAAGGAGAAGTGGGCAGCAGAGGATGAGATGGTTAAATAGCATCACTGAATCAGTGGACATGAGTTTGAGCAAACTCCAGGAGATAGTGAAGGACAGCAGCCTGGTGTGCTGCAGTTCGTGGAGTCACAAAGAGTCAGACACAATTTGTAACTGAACAACAACTTGATATTTGGACTTTTCTAAATTCAGTGGGGAAGTGGTTACATTTTTGGCTGGAGAGTCACTCTCTGAATGTTCTGTCCTTGGGGCCAAGAGAGGGAAAGGGAAAGAACTGAAATATGGAGCAAGACAGAGATACTCAGTTGGACAACCTTTTTGATAAATAAGGAAGTGAGAAAAGTCAGGAAGAGAAACCAGGTTATCTGTGATGGGATCAATGCAATAGATTTGCGGAGTCTGTATGCCAATCTATTCTACCTAACATAGAATCAAGAAAACTTAGGTCTGTGAGAAGCCATAGGTGAAAAATCATGACATCTTCATATAGCAGTACAAAAGTCCAATAAATCTGGAGTTATCGATCCATTCACAGCTGAACTCAGGGTCAGAATATCTGGAACAGATCTATACCAGTAATTCAATGTGCTAGGATCAGAAACAAGTTTCATGATCTAATTAGTTTAAAAATCATGTTCCCAGGAAAATCTTTCCTGAATTATATCTCCACCCTATCAGGTCCCTTATAGTTATTGCACATTTTACTATTGCTTCATATTTTCAATCAAGGATCATATGATTATTCACTTAATATCTGTCATCTCCCATTATTAACCTGTAAGCATCTTGTATTTATTGAATGAGTAAATAGAGTCATTAAAAAGTTAAAAAAAAAAAAAAGCCATGACCAAAGACTTATCTCTTTTGAAGTAGCAGCTGATGGTTGGCTGAGACTTCGATTTGAAAATGGCACAGTCTTTAGAAAAGGCACAATGTCATCAAGTGCTAATTACTTGAATTGCAGGCAAAGGAACTGGTCAGAATGAGTATCCAGTTCAGCATTTTCTAAATTTTTCTGAAAATAAAATCACTTAGAGTTACTTATTAAAATACAGATGACTGAATCAGATTCTTTACAAAAGAGGTTGGAAACCTATATATTTAACAATCTTCCCAGAGTATTCTAAGCAACAAGAAATTTGAGCAACCTGATTTATACCAAAGTTCTTCTAAGTTTGATCCTTGGACATTCTCCTAGGGAATCCCCTGACATTCTTGTGAAATAAACAGAGACCTAAAATGCACACAATACTGACTTTTAAAATATTAAATCAGTGCAGTCCCAGCCACCAAATAGCATGTTTCTTCCATTGTAATTGGAAAAATTTTGTGGTAACCTCTCTTAAGCCAACCCTTGACCAACCAAGTGTGGTCAGAGGGGTAGCATCATAATAGTTGCTCATGATGTCCAGGCATGTGGGAGGAGTTCTACTAGAAAAAAAGAGAGAGAGAGAGGACATGAGATAAAAGTGTGTAAGGCCAAATAGTTACTGTGTGAATAGTATGATTAATTCCAAAAGGGTGCTTCTGTGAGAAACAAGCCAGTTCTAGTAACATGTTTAAAAGAGCAGGTTGGCAGGGCCAGGTGAGACCTTAAATATATTTTTTTATTGTTTTAACAGTAAGTAAGAATTTGGATGGGGGTAAGACAAAATATGGCTTCCCAGGTGGTACTAGTGGTAAAGAACCCACCTGCAGGAGGCATAAGAGACATGAGCTGAATCCCTAGGTTAGGAACATCTCCTGGAGGAGGGCATGGCAACCCACTCCAGGATTCTTTCCTGGAGAATTCCATGGACAGAGGAACCTGGTGGGCTACGGTCCACATGGTCACAAAGAGTCAGACATGACTGAAGTGACTTAGTGCATATCTCATCTTCTATCCCCTTAACTGCTTTATTTTCTTCATAGCATTTATAACTTCCTAACACATTATTTACTTATTTGTTTATTGTCTTTCAATCCTAAAAGGCAGGAATTGAAAATTTTCCCCTACATTGTTCAGTGGTATCTTCACCGTGTTACGAATATAGCCTCCTCAAAAATGTTCATTAAATGAATGCTTGAATAATCCTCACAAAGTCAAAGAAAGTATCTCGCAGTTGAGAAAGTAGAGTGACACAAAAGGATTTAAGCAAATAATTATAGGATGCTAAGGATTTATTTTTATTTATTCATTTATTTTTATTTTGAAAACTGATTAGTTTCCTTTTATTAGAGTGAAGAAAAAATTATGAATTCTGGTTCTAGTATAAATAAAACATGTAAATTTTATTTATTTTTAATATAAATGTATTATTTTAATTGGAGGCTAATTTCTTTACAATATTGTATTGGTTTTGACATGATTCTGCCATGGGTGTACATGTGTTCCCCATCTTGAGCCCCCCTCCCACCTCCCTAAGCATCCCATCCCTCTGAGTCATCCCAGTGCAGCAGCCCCGAGCACCCTGTATTATGCATCAAACCTGGACTGATGATTCATTTCACATATGATAATATACATGTTTCAATGACATTCTCCCAAATCATCCCACTCTCACCCTCTCCTACAGAGTCCAAAAGACTGTTCTATACATCTGTGTCTCTTTTGCTATCTTGCATATAAGGTTATCATTACCATCTTTCTAAATTCCATATATATGCATAGTATACTGTATTGATGTTTTTCTTTCTGGCTTACTTCACTCTGTATAATAGGCTCCAGGTTCATCCACCTCATTAGAACTGATTCAAATGTATTCTTTTTAATGGCTGAGCAATATTTCATTGTGTATATGTACCACAACTTTTTATCCGTTCGTCTGCTGATGGACATCTAGGTTGCTTCCATG
Organism: Oreotragus oreotragus; assembly: GCA_006410675.1. Classification (NCBI taxonomy): domain Eukaryota; kingdom Metazoa; phylum Chordata; class Mammalia; order Artiodactyla; family Bovidae; genus Oreotragus; species Oreotragus oreotragus. The sequence continues at coordinate 31,791 of SJYX01011431.1, forward strand.
TCCTGGCTATTATAAACAGTGCTGCGATGAACATTGGGGTACACATGCCTCTTTCAATTCTGGTTTCCTCGGTGTATATGCCTAGCAGTGGGATTGCTGGGTCATATGGCAGTTCTATTTCCAGGTTTTAAGGAATCTCCACACTGTTCTCCATAGTGGCTGTAGTAGTTTGCATTCCCACCAACAGTGGAAGAGGGTTCCTTTTTCTCCGCACCCTCTCCAGCATTTATTGCTGGTAGACTTTTGGATACCAGCCATTCTGACTGGTGTGAGATGATACCTCATTGTGGTTTTGATTTGCATTTCTCTGATAATGAGTGATGTGGAGCATCTTTTCATGTGTTTGTTAGCCATCTGTATGTCTTCTTTGGAGAAATGTCTGTTTAGTTCTTTGACTCATTTTTTGATTGGGTCATTTATTTTTCTGGAATTGAGCTGCAGGAGTTGCTTGTATATTTTTGAGATTCTTTGTCATTTCCTTCATTTGCTATTATTTTCTCCTATTCTGAAGGCTGTCTTTTCACCTTGATTATCATTTCCTTTGTTGTGCAAAGGCTTTTAATTTTAGTTAGGTCCCATTTGTTTATTTTTGCTTTTATTTAAGTGGGTCATAAAGAATCCTGCTGTGATTTATGTCAGATAGTGTTTTGCCTATGTTTTCTTCTAGAAGTTTTATAGTTTCTGGCCTTATGTTTAGATCTTTAATCCATTTTGAGTTTATTTTTGTGTATGGTGTTAGAAAGTGTTCTAGTTTCATTCTTTTACAAGTGGTTGACCAGTTTTCCCAGCACCACTTGTTAAAGAGATTGTCTTTAATCCATTGTATATTCTTGCCTCCTTTGTCAAAGATAAGCTGTCCATAGGTGCGTGGATTTATCTCTGGGCTTTCTATTTTGTTCCACTGATCTATAGTTTTTTCTTTTTTTCTTTGTGCCAGTACCATACTGTCTTGATGACTGTGGCTTTGTAGTAGAGCCTGAAGTCAGGCAGGTTGATTCCTCCAGTTCCATTCTTCTTTCTCAAGATCGCTTTGGCTATTTTAAGCTTTTTGTATTTCCATACAAATTTTGAAATTATTTGTTCTAGTTCTATGAAAAATACCGTTGGTAGCTTGATAGGGATTGCATTGAATCTATAGATTGCTTTGGGTAGTATCCTAATTTTCACTATATTGATTCTTCTGATCCATGAACACGGTATATTTCTCCATCTATTGGTGTCCTCTTTGATTTCTTTCATCAGTGTTTTATAGTTTTCAATATATAGGTCTTTTGTTTCTTTATGTATATATACTCCTAAGTATTTTATTCCCTTCGTTGCAGTGGTGAATGGAATTGTTTCCTTAATTTCTCTTTCTGTTTTCTCATTGTTAGTGTATAGGAATGCAAGGGATTTCTGTGTGATGCTATAGATTTAATTGATAAATTGTTAAGTGCCTCAAAAATTTTAGAAAATCCAAGGGTGAAACTACTGAGCTATTAGCCACAATTGTAAATAGTCATAAATTCTGAAAGGATGACATTGACTTCTATTAAAAAAAAGGTCTAGAGGACATTTTCATAGTTAAAGATCTACAAATTTCACCTGCATATCAGGCAAGTTAATGGAAGGTTAGATAGATAGATAGAAGAACAAGTTACTCAAGAAGGTATAACATATTCATTAAAAGGAAATGTGGGTTCTAAAAGAGCAATGATGTTCAGTTTATCAGATCAAGTTAGTCATGGATCACTAATACTATGAACAAAATGGAACATGCAGATATGTTATATTCATTTTCAAAGTGCATTTACATAATCTTCCACCAGAATTACCATGAAATTGAGAAGATTATTTTCATCATGACTAGAGAATTGCTTTACAGACAAGAAACTAAGAGTAGGGGAAAATTGCTCTGGAGAGAAACTACAAATGGAGATATCTCCCAGGGGTCAGCCTGATCCCATGGTTTTTATAAGTGATCTGAAGGAAAGAATGAAATTGACACTAAGCTCTTTTGCAGATAGTGAGATACCAAACTGGCAGGGACAAAGTGCAAGAAAATAAATAAGGCCATATGAAATGGGAAAAAAATCTGCATGTAAAGACAAGGAAAAAATATATTTCATTTTAAGGTATTAATATCAGGTAAATTATTACCATAAGAAGACTTATGGGTCTTTGGGTCTGCTCCTTATAACCAAAATCTATCTAGAAAATATTAAGCTTTATTAGACAATTGGAATATTGGAATAAAACAAAACCCAACATTCAACTGCCATACAGGATTGTAGTATGCTCACCCCAGGAGTATTGTGCTATCACATCTCAAACAAGATATAAAAGAGCTGAAGAAAATACAGGGGGACAAAACAGAAATAATCAGTGAAAAGAAGGAACTGCCATATAGGAAAAAAAATCAAAAGATTTTCTTTCTTCAACCTGAAAGAGAAAAATAAGGAAAGTGTATCATTGAAGTCTATAAGATCTTGAAGGTGAGGGGACAATAGAGAAAGAGAATGTGGCCATTCCTGTTGCATTGTAGTTTATCAAAATCAGAGGGGCAAAGAAAGAGAAATTCTTTCTTTTTTTCTCTCTCTAGATAGCAGATACCGGGGAAGGCAATGACACCCCACCCCAGTACTCTTGCCTGGAAAATCCAATGGACGGAGTAGCCTGGTGGGCTGCAGTCCATGGGGTCGCTAACAGTCGGACAGACTGAGCAACTTTACTTTCACTTTTCTCTTTCATGCATTGGAGAAGGAAATGGCAACCCACTCCAGTATTCTTGCCTGGAGAATCCCAGGGATGGGGGAGCCTGGTGGGATGCCGTCTTTGGGGTCACACAGAGTCGGACACGACTGAAGTGACTTAGCAGCAGCAGCAGATAGCAGATACAAAATTGATTCATCTAGTTCAAGATTTGATGAGCACCTGTCATAACCCAGAAACCCCAAGTTATGAAAAAAAAATCATTTTTCATTAAACATTCCCAGCCGATAGTGGAAATAGAGATGAACAAGATTTAGTCCCTCCCTTCAATGGGCTCCATGCTGTAAGTGGATAAACACAAGTAAATGTCTACTGATAATTTTACCCTATCAGATAAACTTGCAGATGTCTCTTTAATACATTCATTTCTATTGTCACTATCCTGGTCTAAACCACCTTCGATTCTTTGCTTGGATCACTTTAAAAGGTTCTTAAGGAAAAATCATTCTCCTTCAACTCATTCCTTATTCTAATCTATTCTCTTTACAATATCTAGAATCATTTTAATAATTAAGTCATATCCTTGGAAGAAAAGTTATGACCAACCTGGATAGTATATTCAAAAGCAGAGACATTACTTTGCCGACTAAGGTCCGCCTAGTCAAGGCTATGGTTTTTCCTGGGGTCATGTATGGATGTGAAAGTTGGACTGTGAAGAAAGCTGAGCGCCAAAGAATCGATGCTTTTGAACTGTGGTGTTGGAGAAGACTCTTGAGAGTCCCTTGGACTGCAAGGAGATCCAACCAGTCCATTCTGAAGGAGATCAACCCTGGGATTTCTTTGGAAGGAATGATGCTAAAGCTGAAACTCCAGTACTTTGGCCACCTCATGCAAAGAGTTGACTCATTGGAAAAGACTCTGATGCTGGGAGGGATTGGGGGCAGGAGGAGAAGGGGACGACCGAGGATGAGATGGCTGGATGGCATCACGGACTCGATGGACATGAGTCTGAGTGAACTCCGGGAGATGATGATGGATAGGGAGGCCTGGCGTGCTGCGATTCATGGGGTCGCAAAGAGTCAGACACGACTGAGCGACTGAACTGAACTGATCCCGATACATTTCTATATGCAAGATTTCTATATTATCCCATTTCTACATGCTGGCCTCTAAGGATTTGCATGATCCAGTCTCCTGCCCTTCTTTCCAGTTTCATCTTATGCCACTCTTTCATTGTTTAACAATTGGCCTTTTTTTTTTTTTCTATTCCTATAACAAATCAAATCAGTCTCTTTCCCAACTTAGGGAATTGACATGTGTTATTTTGTGAAAGGAATATTATTTCTTATGCTGTTTGAATGGCTAGCTCCATCTCATCCTTCTTAGCTCAGTTTAAATGTCACTTCTTCAAAGAGTAATTCTCTGTCCACCAGTCTAAACTAGCTATCCTGTCCCTGTCTGTCTCTATCACAGTGCTATATTTCCTTCTTTAATTGCTCTTAATAAAGCAACATGTCCTTTTTTTTTTTTTTTTTTTTTGTAACTGGACCATGAGTTACATTGGAGCAGATACCAACGTAAATGTCTTTGTTTGTATTTGTGTCTCCAAGGTATAGGTCCATTACCTGGCACATAGTAACCACTTCTTAAATTGGAATGGNTTTTTTTTTTTTTTTTTTTTGTAACTGGACCATGAGTTACATTGGAGCAGATACCAACGTAAATGTCTTTGTTTGTATTTGTGTCTCCAAGGTATAGGTCCATTACCTGGCACATAGTAACCACTTCTTAAATTGGAATGGAGAAAATGAATAAATGAATATGATAACTTCTATAAAAATGATGTAGGGCAGTTCCGCTACTTAAGAAAGAGTATAATTCATGGTGTACCTTTTATATATTCATAAATTTTGAGTAACATTTCACACAATTTAATCTTAAAGAGGGGAGTGCAGAAGAAGAAGGAAATTGACTATCTCATGAACTTCATTAACTTAAGAGGTGACTAAGATTATAAAAGTACTTAGCTAACTCTGTGATTAAGTGACTACAATGGATTATTAACTAAAACTGGGATGTTTGAGATGACATCCTAGCACTTAAGACTGGTATGAGGAAGAAAGTTGTACTCTTAAATATCATCCCCCTTTAGTTTTGCATGGATTGACCCAGGCAGGAAGAGCTCTTTCTGTGATCTTATTTTCTTATGGTGTTTATCAAATTTCCTTTCAATTTTCATAATTGTTGACATATCCTTAAACATTTGCATCTGCAATAAAGAACAAGTTTATTTCAAGACAACTGATAAGTCAAGAGTCTAAGGTTAAAAATCTAGTTAACATCATTGTTTTTAATGATTAGAGTCATAATAAAACCTTAAAAATGTTTAAATATTGCACTAAAGCAGAAAAGTCTTCCTCTATATTCAAGCCATTATCTCTCTGAGTTAAAAGGAAGCCCTCACTTTTGTGAGTTCTCAGAGCATTTGTGTGTCCCTATGCTATGAAATGCAGAAGGCAATTGCAACCCACTCCGGTGTTCTTGCCTGGAAAATCCCAGGGACGGGGGAGCCTGTTGGGCTGCCATCTATGGGGTCGCACAGAGTCAGACACAACTGAAGCAACTTAGCAGCAGTAGCAGCAGCATACTACAAAATGGGCTTCCCAGTTGGGATTGGCGGTAAAGATCCTGCCTGCCAATGCAGGAGACATAAGGCATTTGGGTCCAATCCCTGGCGGGGGAAAAGGAAATAGCAACTGACTCCCATATTCTTGCCTAGAGAATCCCATGGACAGAGAGAGGACCCTGGTGGGCTACACTCCATAGGGTGCAAAGAGTTGGACACAGACTGAAGCGACTTAGCATGCACACACTATGAAATATATTTGTTCATGAATTCAAGAAATAAATATGCATTGTCTATTTAATACATAGACAATATGTCTACCATGCTCAGGTCTACGTAGCCAGATTGAGTGCTGGACACACCACAGTGTATGTGGACAGCCTACCTCAGCAACTGCTCTCCATGAGCGTAGAGCATGTAACTGATTCTTTCCTACATTTCTACCTGACAGGACTCCTAACTCAGTGCTTGACATGTATGAAGTGACTTATAAAGGAAAAATTATTAAATCAAAGTAGTCCCTTTAAGACACCACCCTTGGATTTTGATTTCTTCAACATTGGCTCAATACTTGAACTTCAAAAATCATCCCCAAAACATGTAAACCTACCACTGATGAGCATTAAGCCTTACATTCACCTTTTTAATAAAACAAATCTAGAAGCAGATTTAATGAATATGGAATCCTCACATTGACATTACAAATTAGTGATTCTGCCAAGAAAATGTTTATGAAGCTTCATAAAACTCTTACTCTAGCCCAGTAAAATTTTTGTTCTGAATACTTCTTTCTTAACCAAATGGGCTTGACCTCATTATACCATAATGCAACAAATTAAAATGGCAGGAATTTTTTTTTTAACAATTCCTAATACATATTTACATTATGGCAAATATGGCAGAAAGCAAAGAAGAACTTAAGAGCCTCTTGATGAAAGAGAAAGAGGAGTGTGAAAAAGTTAGCTTAAAATTCAACATTCAGAAAACTAAGATCATGGCATCTGGTCCCATCACTTCATGGCAAACAGATGGGGTAACAGTGGAAACAATGACAGACTTTATTTTGGGAGGTTCCAAAATCCCTGCAGATGGTGACTGCAGCATGAAATTGAAAGACACTTACTCCTTGGAAGGAAAGTTATGACCAACATAGACAGTATATTAAAAAGCAGAGACATTACATTGCCAACAAAAGTCTGTCTAGTCAAAGCTATGTTTTATCCAGGGAAACCTAGTGGGCTGCCATCTCTGGGGTCACACAGAGTCGGACACGACTGAAGCGACTTAGTAGCAGCAGCATGTATGGATGTGAGAACTGGATTATAAAGAAAGCTGAGTGCTGAAGACCTGATGCTTTTGAACAATGGTGTGTTGGAGAAGACTCTTG
>SJYX01011431.1:55664-65900 GCA_006410675.1 Oreotragus oreotragus
GTTAGAAAGTGATCTAGTTTCATTCTTTTACAAGTGGTTGACCAGTTTTCCCAGCACCACTTGTTAAAGAGATTGTCTTTACTCCATTGTATATTCTTGCCTCCTTTGTCAAAGATAAGGTGTCCATATGTGTGTGGATTTATCTCTGGGCTTTCTATTTTGTTCCATTGATCTATATTTCTGTCTTTGTGCCAGTACCATACTGTCTTGATGACTGTGGCTTTGTAGTAGAGCCTGAAGTCAGGTAAGTTGATTCCTCCAGTTCCATTCTTCTTTCTCAAAATTGCTTTGGCTATTCGAGGTTTTTTGTATTTCCATACAAATCTTGAAATTATTTGTTCTAGTTCTGTGAAAAATACCGCTGGTAGCTTGATAGGGATTGCACTGAATCTGTAGATTTCTTTGGGTAATATATTCATTTTCACTATATTGATTCTTCCAATCCATGAACATGGTATATTTCTCCATCTATTAGTGTCCTCTTTGATTTCTTTCATCAGTGTTTTATAGTTTTCTATGTATAGGTCTTTAGTTTCTTTAGGTAGATATATTCCTAAGTATTTTATTCTTTTCGTTGCAGTGGTGAATGGAATTGTTTCCTTAAGCTTACTATGGAACATTTAGGCATAGATATTCATTTTGCACTTAGGATGGTGGAGATGAAATTCAAAAGAGAGATTGTTGTTGTTGTTCAATTGCTAAGTCATGTCTGACTCTTTGTGACCCCAAGGATGTGGCACATCAGGCTCCTCTGTCCTCCACCATCTCCAGGAGTTTGCTCAAACTCATGTCCATTGAGTCAGTGATGCTCTCCAACCATCTCATCCTCTGCCACTCCCTTCTCATTTTGCCTTCAATATTTCCCAGCATCAGGGTGTTTTCCAGTGAGTCAGCTCTTCACATACTAGGTGGCCAAGGTATTGGACCTTCAGCTTCAATGTCAGTCCTTCCAATGAATATTGAGGGTTCATTCCCTTTTTGATTGACTGGTTTGATCTCCTTGCTGTCCAAGGGACTCTCAAGGGTCTTCTCCAACATCACAGTTCAAAAGCATCAATTCTTTTTTGCTCACCCTTCTTTATGGTCCAACTCTCACATCTGTCCATGACTACTGGAAAAATCATAGCTTCGACTATATGGACCTTTGTCAGCAAAGTGATATCTCTTCTTTTTTAAGATGCTGTCTAGGTTTGTCATAGCTTTTGTTCCACGGAGCAAGCGTTTTTTAATTTCATGGCTGCAATCACCATCCACAGTGATTCTGGAGCCCAAGAAAATAAAATTTGTCACTGATTCCACATTTCCTCTTGCTACTTGGAATGAAATGATGGAACTGGAGGACTTTCCTCATGGCTCAGATGGTAAAGAATCCACCTGCAATGCCAGAGACCTGGGTTCAATCCTTGGGTTGGGAAGATGACCTGAAGGAAGGCATGGAAACCCACTCCAGTATTCTTGCCTGGAGAATCCCCATGGACAGAGGAGCCTAGAAAACTACAGTCCATTGGGTCACAAGAAGTCAGACATTACTGAGCAGCTAAGCACAAGCACAAGATGAGACTGGATGCCATGGTCTTAGTTTTTTTTTTTTTTTTTTTTTTAATGTTGAGTTTTGAAAGAAACTTTGAGCTTTCCTGGTGGCTTAGAGGGTAAAGCGTATGCCTGCAATGTGGGAGACCTGGATTCGATCCCTGGTCTGGAGGAGGAAATGGCAACCTGCTCCAGTATTTCTTGCCTGGAAAATTCCATGGACAGGGGAGCCTGGTGGGCTACAGTTCATGGAATCTCAAATAGTCAGACATAACTGAGCACTCAGTATGTATGTATACTTACTTTTGGATTTGCATTTTTCTGAATTAATGTTAGCAATTTGGGAGGATCATGCTAATCTAATTTTTCTTAAATATTAAATAGTTAGTTAACTAACTTTGCCAAGCACCACAGAAACTGCTGAGACTGTGATGGCAAATTATCTGCCTGTCTTTAAGAAGCTTGCAGTTCTCAAGAGACATAGCTGACATGAAAGGCAGGGTGGTTCAGTTCACTTTGAATCAGTTGCTCATTTGTGTTCAACTCTATGTGAACTTATAAACTGCAGCAAGCAAGGATTCCCTGTCCATCACCAATTCCTGGAGCTGGCTCAAACTCATGTCCATTGAGTCGATGATGCCATCCAACCATCTCATCTTCTGTCATCCCCTTCTCCTATATACTTACTTTTGGATTTGCATTTTTCTGAATTAATGTTAGCAATTTGGGAGGATCATGCTAATCTAATTTTTCTTAAATATTAAATAGTTAGTTAACTAACTTTGCCAAGCACCACAGAAACTGCTGAGACTGTGATGGCAAATTATCTGCCTGTCTTTAAGAAGCTTGCAGTTCTCAAGAGACATAGCTGACATGAAAGGCAGGGTGGTTCAGTTCACTTTGAATCAGTTGCTCATTTGTGTTCAACTCTATGTGAACTTATAAACTGCAGCAAGCAAGGATTCCCTGTCCATCACCAATTCCTGGAGCTGGCTCAAACTCATGTCCATTGAGTCGATGATGCCATCCAACCATCTCATCTTCTGTCATCCCCTTCTCCTCCTGCCTTCAATCTTTCCCAACATCAGGGTCTTTTCAAATGAGTCAGTTCTTTGCATCAGGTGGCAAAATGTTGTAGCTTCAGCTTCAGCCTCAGTCCTTCTAGTGAATATTGAGGGTTGATTTCCTTTAGGAAATAACGATTTGATCTTCTTGCAGTCCAAGTGACTCTCAAGAGTCTTCTCCAATACCACAGTTCAAAAGCATCAGGTCTACAGAGCTCAGCTTTCTTTATAGTCCAACTTTCACATCCATACATGACTACTGAAAAAAATATAGCTTTGACTATACAGAAATTTGTCAGTAAAGTGATGTCTCTGCTTTTAAATATGCTGTCTAGGTTTGTGATAACTTTTTTTCCAAGGAGCAAGAGCATTTTAATTTCATGGTTGCAGTCACCATCTGCAGTGATTTTGGAGCCCAAGAAAGTAAAGTCTGTCATTATTTCCATTTTTTCCCCATCTATTTGCCATGAAGTGATGGGACCCAACGTCATGATCTTCCTTTTCAGAATGTTGACTTTTAAGTCAACTTTTTCACTCTCCTTTTTCACTTTCATCAAGAGGTTCTTTAGTTGCTCTTTGCTTTCTGCCATAAGGGTGGTGTCATCTGCATATCTGAGGTTATTGAGGGTGGTATATTCTGCATATCTGAGGTTACTGAGGTTGAAGCATAGCTTGGAGAATTTTGAGCATTACTTTGCTAGCATGTGGATGAGTACAATTCTATGGTAGTTTGGACACTCTTTGGCATAGCCTTTCTTTGGGATTGGAATGAAAACTGACCTTTCCAGTTGTGGCCACTGCTGAGTTTTCCAAATTTGCTGGCATATTGATTCCAGCACTTTTACATCATCATATTTTAGCATTTGAAATAGCTCAGTTGGAATTCCATCACCTCCACTAGCTTTGTTTGTAGTGATGCTTCCTAAGGTTCACTCGACTTTGCACTCCAGGTTGTCTGTATCTAGGTAAGTGATCATACCATCATTTTTATCTGTGTCATTAAGATCATTTTTGCATAGTTCTATGTATTTTTTCCACCTCTTCTTAATATCTTCTGCTTCTGTTAGGTCCATACCATTTCTGTCCTTTACTATTCCCATCTTTACATGAAATGTTCCCTTAGTATCACTAGTTTTCTTAAAGAGAAATCTAGTCTTTCCCATTCAATTGTTTTCCTCTATTTCTTTGCACTGATCACTGAAGAAGGCTTTCTTATCTCTCCTTGCTATTCTTTGGAACTCTGCATTCAGATGGATATATCTTTCCTTTTCCCTTTGCCTTTTGCTTCTCTTCTTTTCTCAGCTATCTCAAGGCCTCCTCAGACAACCATTTTGTCTTTTTGCATCTTCTTCTTAGTGATAGTTTTGATCACCATCTCCTGTACAGTGTTATGAACCCCCATCCATAGTTCTTTAGGCATTCTATCCATCAGATATAATCCCTTGAATCTATCTGTCACTTCCACCATATAATCATAAGGAAATTGATTTAGGTCATACCTGAATGGTCTAGTGGGTTTCCTCACTTGCCTCAATTAAGTCTGAATTTGGCAAAGAGTTCATGATCTGAGCCACAGTCAGATCTTGGTCTTGTTTTTGCTGACTGTATAGAGCTTCTCCATCTTCAGCTGCAAAGAATACAATCAATCAGATTTCAGCATTGACCATCTGGTGATATCCATGTGTAGAGTCATCTCTTGTGTTGTTGGAACAGGGTGTTTGCTATGACCAGTGCATTCTCTTGGCAAAAGTCTGTTAGCCTTTGACTTGATTCATTTTGTTCTCCAAAGCCAAAGTTGCCTGAAACTCCACTTATCTCTTGACATCTTTTTGGTATTAGTTCTAGAAGGTATTGAAGGTCTTCATAGAACCATTCAACTTCAGTTTTTTTGGCATTAGTGGTTTGGGCATAGACTTGGATTACTGTGATATTGAAAGGTTTGACTTGGAAACGAACAGAGATCATTCTGTCTTTTCTGAGATTGCAGTCAATGCATTTTGGACTCTAACAATGAGGTGAGGCTGTGGACTTCTCATTGCAGCAGCTTCTCTTGTTGCAGAGCACAGGCTTTAGGGCACACAGGCTTCATTAGTTGCAACATGTGTGCTCTGTAGTTGCAGCTTCCGGGCTGTAGAGCACAGGTTCAATAGTTGTGGCTTAGTTGCTCCATGGCATGTGGGATATTCCTGGATCAGGGATTGACCCATGTCTCCTGCATTGGCAGGCAATTTTTTTTAACCACTGAGCCACCTTGGAAGCCCCTCATTAAAAAAAAAAAATAGACTCCAAAGAGAAAAAATAATTTATTCATCATCACCAAAATTCTTAGTAGTAATTTCAAAGCAAAATCCAGATCTCAACAATTAGAAATATGCTAATTATTCCTTTATAAATCTACATGTTAGGATTTGTGTAGCTTCTGACATGAGTGGAGATGCAAAGACATCTGATAAAGGGCTTAGAACACCATAATGTTCATTAGATTCCCCAGCAAATGCCTCTATAAAGAAATATATGCAGTTAAGAAACAGTGAGATTGCTGTGCAAATTCAGCCCAAGATAAATAATTAAACCATTCTCCTCCCTTCCCTCAATCATTTCTGATGTTAGACCCCACCAATATATAAAATCTAGAGCTGCAACTGTCTCTATTGATGCCACTAATATGCATGGAATAGAGATTTCAATCAAATTTCATGAGTAAATCTTTTATAAAATTTTTACATTTTGTGAGTCACATAAGATTTTGAAAAATTGACTGGAAAAGGAATGCTAATGATGCCTTCCTATGAGTGGGAAAATGATGTCAGAGCTGTAGGGTGATTTACATGCCATTTCCATCTCTAAGTAGTAGTTAGGAATGAGATTGCAGCCAATTCAGGCCTCAGGTCCCTAGAGATAAGAGATTATAGTCTCATTATCAGTTAATTCCAGAACTTCAATATATCAAACACATATATATGTATATCAAATTATCACACTGTACACTTTAAATATCTTACTTTTGGTCAAGTATGCCTCAATAAAGCTGGGAGTGATGGGCAGAAAATTTGAACAGAATGATAGAAATTTGAACAAAAGAGTGAATACAATGAGGTATATCCATAATATAGAAAAATAAGCACTCGCTAATATGAGAAGACAATGGCAATATACTCCAGTACTCTTGCCTGGAAAATCCCATGGGCAGAAGAGCCTGGTAGATTGCAGTCCATGAGGTCGCTAAGAGTCAGACACGACTGAATGACTTCACTTTCACTTTTCACTTTCATGCATTGGAGAAGGCAATGGCACCCCACTCCAGTGTTTTTGCCTGGAGAATCCCAGGGATGGGGGAGCCTGGTGGGCTGCGATCTATGGGGTCGCACACAGTTGGACATGACGGAAGCAACTTAGCAGCAGTAGCAGCAGTCAAAAATCAAGTTACATATACTAACACGTTTGGTTACCAAAGATATATGATAATATTGTGTTTTTAAGTAAAAGAACCCAAGGAAACACTATATATTTTCTACATGTGTGTGTCCATATTGGCTTATATTTTCTTCCTTGAACAAACCAATAGCCTGCTTTGCTATTCTTGTGATTCTTATTTACTGAAATAATTTTAACCCACTCATTCATCTTTCAGTTCTTACTCAAAACCCACCTCAATCAGAAGGCCTTCCTTGGCAACATAAAGTAGGATTCTACTTTCCACAATCATTTTCTAGCCTTTTGCTTTTTAGTCTTTATAGTGCTAACAAGTAGGAATTTAAATAATTTGCTTTCTTTCTTTATGTGTTTTCCCTAAGTGAAAGGTAATGGAAATGGACAACTATATTCTTCATTGAAAACATTGAGCAATCCTGCACATAACTAGGCTTCAGAAGACAAGTTCCACCTCCCTTTTAGTCCTCCTCCTACAGATTAGACAGTGTTTGATCATTTCTGAAAAGTGATTCTATACTAAAGAGTCCTTATTTTTCATTAGTCTTCTTAAACATTTTCACTCTCCTCCCCAAGCTGAGTAGATTTCTAATTACTGTTGAGCAGAGTGAAGTTACCATCTCTCTCATTTTAAACAAAGTACTCTTTTTCATGCAGCCAAAGGTGGCATGTGTTCATTGGAAAATGACATGAATTACACAATGAATCATACTGAGTTTATCATACTAAAATCAGATGATTCTACAAGTGTTGCTACAAAATTATTCATCCCAACATGGATGTGTGCACTGGATTTTGATCGCAAGAGTGTGGATGTATACTGATTTTTATTAAAATTCATTTTTATATATTTGGTCCACCACCTCAGTCTTTTGATCCATTTTTGGATTCTAATTCATTTATCTAAACTACTTGCCCCTTACAGCTTTGTATTTTCCATTAATTTGATAAACAAATACCCAACTACTTTATTGAAATCACTGATAGTAATGAAGCACCACTATGAACAAAGCTAGTGGAGGTGATGGAATTCCAGCTGAGCTATTCCAAATCCTACAGATGATGTTGTTAGAGTGCTGCACACAATATACCAGCAAATTTGGAAAACTCAGCAGTGGTCACAGGACTGGAAAATGTCAGTTTCCATTCCAATCCCAAAGAAAGGCAATGCCAAAGAATGTTCAAACCACCACACAATTGCACTCATCTAACACGCTGGCAAAGTAATGCTGAAAATTCTCCAAGCTAGGCATCAACAGTATGTGAACCAAAAACTTCCAGATGTTCAAGCTGGGTTTAGAGAAGGAGAACCAAAGATCAAATTGCCAACATCCATTGGATCATAGAAAAAGCAAGAGAGTTCCAGAAAAACTACATCTGTTTTATTCACTACTTGAAAGCCTTTGACTGTGTGGATCAATACAAACTGGAAAATTCTGAAAGAGATGGGGATACCAAACCACCTAAGAAATCTGTATGCAGGTCAATAAGCATCAGTTAGAACCAGACATGGACAACTGACTGTTTCCAATTTGGGAAAGGTTTACATCAAGGCTGTATATTGGCAGCCTATTTATTTAATTTATATGCAGAGTACATCATACAAAATGCTGGGCTGGATGAAACACATGCTGTAATCAAGAGTGCCAGGAAAAATATCAATAACCTCATATATGCAGATGACACCACCCTTATGGCAGAAAGCAAAGAGCAACTAAAGAACCTCTTGATGAAAGTGAAAGAGGAGAGTGAAAAAGCTGACTTAAAAGTCAACATTCAAAAAACGAGACCATGGTATTGAATCCCATCACTTCATGGCAAATAGATGGGGAAACAGTGGAAATAATGACAGACTTTACTTTCTTGGGCTCCAAAATCACTGCAGATGGTGACTGCAGCCATGAAATTAAAAGGCTGTTGTCCTTGGAAGAAAACCTATGACCAAGATAGTCAGTTCAGTTCAGTTGCTCAGTCATGTCCAACTCTTTGAGACCCCATGGACTGCAGCACTTCAGGCATCCCTGTCCATCACCAATTCCTAGAGCTTGCTCAAACTCATGTTCATCAAGTCGGTGATGCCATCCAACCATCTCATCTTCTGTCATCCCCTTTTCCTCCTGCAAAAGGGTCTCTTCAAATGAGTCAGCTCTTAGCATCAGGTGGCCAACCTTTTGGAGCTTCAGCTTCAGCATCAGTCCTTCCAATGAATATTCAGGACTGATTTCCTTTAGGATGAACTGGTTGGGTCTCTTTGCAGTCCAAGGGACTCTCAAGAGTCTTCTCCAACACCACAGTTCAAAAGCATCTGGACTTCAGTGCTTAGCTTCCTTTATAGTCCAACTCTCACAGCCATACATGACCACTGGAAAAACCATAGCCTTGACTAGACTGACCTTTGTTGGCAGAATAATGAACAATCTAGACAGCATATTAAAAAGCAGAGACATTACTTTGCCAACAAAGGTCCATCTAATCAAAGCTATGGTTTTTACAGTATCTATGTGTGATTGTAAGAGTTGGACTATAAAGAAAGTTGGGCACTGAAGAATTGATGCTTTTGAGCTGTGGTGTTGGAGAAGACTCTTGAGAGTCCCTTGGGTTGCAAGGAGATCCAACCAGTCCATCCTAAAGGAGATCAGTGCTGAATATTCATTGAAAGGACTGATGCTGAAGTTGAAACTCCAACACTTTGGCCACCTGATGCAAAGAACTGACTCATTTGAAAAGACTGTGATGCTGGGAAAGATTGAAGGCAGGAGGAGAAGGATATTACAGAGGATAAGATGGTTGGATGGCATCACTGACTCAATGGACATGAGTTTGAGATAGCTCTAGGAATTGGTGTTGGACTGTAAAGCCTGGCGTGCTGCAGTCCATGGGGTCACAGAGAGTTGGACATGACTGAGTTCGAACTGAAACTTAATGATCATCAGTGCAGGGCTTGGGCTAGAGTTCAGTGGTATGCCTTAAAAACCTGTCTCCCTTGAAACTAGAAGCCAGTTAGTTATATTTAACCAAGGAGAAACTCAAGTCATGTTTGTATTTCTTCAGGCTGTCCACAAAGATATGAGAAATCATTTCTGAATGAGCTGCTGAGATCCACATGTATTTTGTTTGCTGCATAAACTTCATCTCAAAAGCTATTCCACAATTTCATAATAATAAGAAAATTATAATAAAATAATAAACATTTACATTTATTGAGTACTTATGATATACTCTACAATATGCTAAAGATTTTATATACAATATTTCTTTTAATCCTCCATAAACATGAAAGATAAAAATATTTGTATATTTTGAAGTTGGAAAACAGGCTCAGTGAAATTAAATCAGAAGAAATTATAATTACTCTGAAATAATTTATCATTTTGAACTTAACAAGTTTTCATTGTTGGTAAGCTGAGTATACTTGTACTCTTCAAGTAATATTTTTGTCATGTATCATATTCTCAAAATAATTTGAAAGTCAAATTAATACTTCCTGCAACAACAGTGTTATTCTCTATTTCTGCTTTATTGACTATGCCAAAGCCTTTGACTGTCTGGATCACAATAAACTGTGGAAAATTCTGAGACAGATGGGAATACCAGATCACCTGACCTGCCTCTTGAGAAATCTGTATGCAGGTCAGGAAGCAACAGTTAGAACTGGACATGGAATAAAAGATTGTTTTCAAATAGGAAAAGGAGTACATCAAGGCTGTATATTGTCACCCTGCTTATTTAACTTCTATGCAGAGTACATCATGAGAAATGTTGGACTGGAAGAAACACAAACTGAAGTCAAGATTGCCGGGAGAAATATCAATCACCTCAGATATGCTGATGACACCACCCTTATGGCAGAAAATGAAGAGGAACTAAAAAGTCTCTTGATGAAAGTGAAAGCAGAGAGTGAAAAAGTTGGCTTAAACCTCAACAGTCAGAAAACAAAGATCATGGCATCCGGTCCCATCACTTCATGGGAAATAGATGGGGAAACAGTGGAAACAGTGGAAGACTTTATTTTTCTGGGCTCCAAAATCACTGCAGATGGTGACTGCAGCCATGAAATTAGAAGATGTTTACTCCTTCGAAGAGAATTTATGACCAACCTAAATAACATATTCAAAAGCAGAGACATTACTTTGCCGACTAAGGTCCGTCTAGTCAAGGCTATGGTTTTTCCTGTGGTCATGTATGGATGTGAGAGTTGGACTGTGAAGAAGGC
>SJYX01011431.1:67105-79374 GCA_006410675.1 Oreotragus oreotragus
TCATTCTGTCTTTTTTGAGATTGCTTACAGGTACTGAATTTCAGACTCTTTTGTTGACCATGATGGCTACTCCATTTCTTCTAAGGGATTCCTGCCTGCGGTAGTAGATATAATGGTCATCTGAATTAAATTCACCCATTCCAGTCCATTTTAGTTTGCTGATTCCTAAAATGTCAACATTCACCGTTGCCAACTCTTGTTTGACCACTTCCAATTTGCCTTGATTCATGGACCTGACATTCCAGGTTCCTATGCAATATTGCTCTTTACAGCATCAGACCTTGCTTCTATCACCAGTCACATCCACAGCTGGGTATTGTTTTTGCTTTGGCTCCATCCCTTCATTCTTTCTGGAGTTATTTCTCCACTGATCTCCAGTAGCATATTGGGCACCTACAGACCTGGGGAGTTCCACTTTCAGTATCCTATCATTTTGCCTTTTCATACTGTTCATGGGGTTCTCAAGGAAGAATACCTAAGTGGCTTGCCATTCCCTTCTCCAGTGGACCACATTCTGTCATCAAATCAGTTGAAGGTAAAAAACAGATTTCCCTGAGGAAGAAGAGAGCATGCTTGCCTCAAGGTTGAAGCCTCAGCTACTGCATGAGTCTTCAGCCTGCCAACCTACCCCCTCAATTTCAGACTTGCCAGCCTTCACAACTGCACAATGTATATGTTGTTGTTCAGTTGCTCAGTCATGTCTGACTCTTTGTGACCCTATGGACTGCAGCACGGCAGGCCTCCCTGTCCTTCACCATCTCCCAGAGTTTGCTCAAACTCATGTCCGTAGAGTCAGTGATGCTATCCAACCATCTCATCCTCTGTTGTCCCCTTCTCCTCCTGCCTTCAAGCTTTCCCAGCACCAGGGTCTTTTCCAATGAGTGGGCTCTTCTCATCAGGTGGCCAAAGTATTGGAGCCTCAATTTCACAGTCAGTCCTTCCAATGAATATTCAGAGTTGATTTCCTTTTGCATTCACTGTTTGGACCTTCTTGCTGTCCAAGGGACTCTCAAGAGTCTTCTCCATCACCACAATTCTAAAGCATCAGTTCTCTGGCACTCCCACTTTTTTATGGTCCAACTATCTCATCTGTACATGACTCCTGGAAAAACCATAGTACTGACTATAAAGATCTTTGTGTGCAAAGTAATGTCTCAGCTTTTTAACATGCTGTCTAGGTCTGTCATAGATTTTCTTCCGAGGAGCAAGAATCTTTTAATTTCATGGCTGCAGTCACCATCTGCAGTGATTTTGGAGCCCAAGAAAATAAAGTCTGTCACTGTGTCCATTGTTTCCCCATCTACTTGCTGTGAAGTGATCGGACCAGATGGCATGATCTTCATTTTCTAAACGTTCAGTTTTAAGGCAGCCTTTTCACTCTCTTCTTGCACCTTCATCAAGAGGCTCTTTAGTTCCTCTTTGCTTTCTGCCATAATGGTGGTGTCATCTGTATATCTGAATTTATTGATATTTCTCCCAGAAATCTTGATTCCAGCTTGTGTTTCTTCCAGTCCAGCATTTCTCATGATGTACTCTGCATATAAGTTAAATAAGCAGGGTGACAATATACAGCCTTGATGATCTCCTTTTCCTATTTGGAACCAGTCTTTTGTTCCATGTCCAGATCTAACTGTTACTTCCTGACCTGCATACAGATTTCTCAAGAGGCAGGTCAGGTGGTCTGGTGTTCCCATCTCTTTCAGAATTTTCCACAGTTTATTGTGATCCACACAGTCAAAGGCTTTGGCATAGTCAATAAAGCAAAGCCTATGAGGTTTTCTTTTTTTTTTTTTCTCTTTTCCACTTCTGTGTCATAAGTAGGTGAGAAATATTTGCTGCTCTTGATGTAAAAGTATCTGTGAATGTTGCTCAACAACTAACAAATTCTTTACTACCACTGAGTTAATGCAGAAAGTCATTTGGGAAGATCATCGAGAATGCATTAGGGTCTAAATGAAAATGATGAAATTTCACTTTCCCCCTGCTTTATTCATTGGAAAAGAAAATAAATTTCTCCTTATTAACAGTTTTTGACATATGCCTACAGTGAGGTTTCATACTTTTAATACTGTCAATGAGAACTTTTTTTTTTCTCCAGTGATAAAAAACCCCAATGTGTGAGGGTGCAGATTAATATACATGACTATGGATATGTCTGAAAGAAATGTTTTTTAAATGTCAAAAGCAAATTCCCAAAAAGTTGGCTTTAGCTTGTATGCATTGTAGTGTGAAGTATAATGGGTGCTTCCTCTTTGACTCAGCGGTAAGAATCAATCTGCAATGCAGGAGGCACAGGAGACTCAGAAGACACTGGTTCGATTCTTTTATCAGGAATATCCCGTGTAGTGGGAAATGGAAACCCGCTCCAGTATTCTTTCTTGGAAAATCCCATGGACAGAAGAGTTTGGTGGACTACAGTCCGCCAAAGGGTCACAAAGAGTCAGACACAGCTGAGCACAGAGCACAGTGAAGTCTAGGACTGAATGCTTCAGAGTTAGTCAGATTGGACCGACAGTTATGTATCCTCTCTCTACCTCTATTTTTCCATTTGTGAAATGGAGATAGTAATCATGTAGTAGCTACCTTATTAAGCTGTTATAGAATTAAGTGCACTAATCCATATCAAATATCTGGCACCAAGCAAACAAAGGCAATAGCTTAACATTAATATCATGTTCTGTGTGTTAAGTATCATTTATTTATTTGTTATATGAATTTGAAAAACAGTTTGATTTTAAATAATTTTTAATGTGTTTACTAGTCATTTGTATGTTTTTTCCCTGAATTACCTCTTTATGACCTTTGTGTGATTGTTCATTTGTTCTTGGTTTCAATCCTGATTTGTAGAAATTTGTGTGTGTGTGTATATATATATAATATGTATGTATACATACATATATATGTATATATCCTGAATGTTTGTGCCCACAAAATTCATATGCTGTAGCCATATTTCCAATTGTGTCTGTATTTAGAGATAGGACCTTTAAGGAAATAATTCAGATGAAATGCGATCATAAGGGTTGGGCCATGATTCATTAGGATTGGTGTCCTTAGAAGAAACACCAGAGAGCTCACACTCTGCTTATCATGCAAAGACACAGCAAGGAGGTAGCCATCTGCAAGAAGCTAGGAAGAGAGCTCTCTGAATCATGTTGGTATCCTAACCTCAGACTTCCAGCCTACAGAAACTTGAGAAAATAAATTTTGTTGTTTAAGTCATTCAGTCAGTGGTATCGTGTTATGGTAGCCCAAGCAGAGATGAACATATGTCTATAAATATTAATACATTTTATCAATATAATTCTATTAAATATTATTGAATTGAAAATACTTTTTTACTAAATTTATAGTAACTGTATTTATTAAACTTTCTAATAGTATTTTGTGATCTACAGTTGTGTATCTGTGCCTGTGGGTTTATTGTGTGCATGTGTCTGTGTGTTTAATGAAGATAACCTATCAGTTTTTTCCTTATGATTCCTGAGATCTTTCATAGCCTAGATCCCCTTCTGGTACCTTATTGGTTTTTTATTTTCGTGATTTCAAGTTTAATTCATCTGGAATATATTTTTTATATATTGTGAGATTATTATATGTTTACTATCATATGGAAGCTAATTATCCCAGTGCAGTTTACTAAACAGATCATTGTTTCACCACTGATTTGAAAATCCAACTTTCATGTAAAATAAACATACTAAAGTTCTATTTAAATTCTCAGATATACCAGATAGGTCTATTTTATCTGATAGCAGATAATCTTATACTACTCTAATTGGATACAACAAGATCCCATGTAATCTTCTCAGCCTATATGAGTCTGATGTATTTATTATTTCAGATGAACATAATGTTTGGTTTATCCATTTTTCTTGGCTGTTTTTAAATACTCAATTTTAAAGTTATTAAAATTCTTGTACTAAATTGGCAAGTGAAAAATAGTTAAAATACTGCCTTCATATATTTAGCATCTATTTAGAGCCATGTACAGCAAGATAGTTGTAAATAGTGTGACTATCACAGGGTATTTTCCGTTTAGTATTTAGGGTTTTTTTTTTTTTTTTTACTTTCATCCTTGTATTTTGAGTTTTTAACAATAAATATATTAAAATTTTATTTAACAGACATTATAAAGCAAGAGACATGATCTAAGATATGCAGAATGATTTGAGTATTCACTCCTCTAGCAGCTCAGCAAACATGCATTGTGTAGTGGCCATAATATTGTGTCTCATGTGTTCAAGTGGGATTACAGAGATGAATTAAATATGCTTGTCCTTGCTGTATACTGTATATTGAGGAAGACAAATAGGTACATGAAAAATTCTAATACAAAATGGCAATTGTTTTAATATAAGTTTCTGTAAGACCACAGGAACAATGAACTCTGCTGGCATTGGTGGCAGAGAGGCTTCGGAGAGGAAGCACCATTTGTGTTTAGCCTTAAAGAATGAGGACACTTTCATCACTTGGCAGCTCTAGGTGGGGAAGGGAAAGCAATTCCTTCAAAGAGGAAGGAAATATCTAGACCTATTTCATTATGTGTAGAAGGCAGTAAACAGCTTATTACTCACACCCTTAAATGATGCTAACGTGGAAAGATGGGCAAATATCAGAGACCAAAAATAAAAAGTAAAAGCATCAAGGGAACAAGGGACTTTGGAAGAGTCCTGATGAGGAAGTAAGCAAATGAGAACCTACTTTGAAAAATGCAAGCAGATTTTTCTGAGGAAAGAAGAACTCAAAACTGAATTTAATGGAAAGAAGCAACTGTCAAAGCAGTCTGACTAAGATCGGCATGTTATGTTTGCAGCTAAGGAAGAAATATGGGTTGCTGCTCATTTAGGACCCATGGAAGAGGTTGGAGAAAAGGGATAGGCATTCAAGAAATGATTCATTAGGTAGAAAGAGAAGGTTAGAAATCAGATACTACTGCCACTTATTAAATAAATTAATCATAAGCCATATACAGTCACTTATTACCTAAAGATACAAGAATGCCTAACCACTGAGGGAAGATGTCTCCAAATACTGTGTCTTCAAGGAAAAAACAAGGGCTCATTACTCATGAATTAATAGCAGCTGATACAGGACATGCTAGGTTTGAGGTGGGTAGGGGAGAAAGAAGCAAGAAGTATGTATGTATGTACATATATTATTGATAAAAACAGAAGTTGTTTAATTATATGCTTATTATTGTTCTAGTATAATGTCAGGTGTTTTACATAAATTGTTCCATTCAATCGCAGAATGACTCTAAGATATAGATACATGCTTTCATCATTCCCATTTTACAGATGAGAAAACTAACTCTTACAGAAGTTAAGTCAAATAGCTTTTAGGTGGTTAAGCTATAAATTGAGATTGGACTTGAAATCCTATGGTCCCAACTGCTCAACTAAATACTGTTATATTCCCTCTGCTACAACCCTATCTCAGTCATCATCAGATCATACCTGTATTGTGCCAGGAGCATGACACTCCTCTGACCCTACACAGTTCACAACATTCAGTGAACTTTCTAAAACAGAAATCAGACTATATTGCTTTCCTTTATCAAATCATCTAGCAGCTTTCCACTGCACATAAGATAAAATCTAGGTTCTCACCCCACAAGTCCCTACAAGACCTCATCTCTGCCTCTCCAGTCTCAGTCATCGCTCTCTGCTTTGCCCCTCTTGACTGTATTCCAGTTACACTTAACCTTTTGCACTTCCTCAATACCCTGTTCTTGTTCTTGCCTCATGACATGGCTACTTGCTATTCAACCTAAAATGCTCTTCTTCAAAATATTCAGACAATTGATTGTATCTCATTATTCAAATCTTGATGCAAATATCAGCTCCTCCGAGAAGGTTTCCCCAAACCCATTAGCCAAAACAGCTCTCCTCTGCCCCACACCAATACCATGAACCATCCCCTCACCCATGAGAATAGAGATTACTTGATGACAGGAGATATTTACTTTATGTCCTTCTCAGGAAGTCCAGAACCAAGAACAGTATCTGACATATACGAGGCACTCAAGATATACTTGCTTCCTGAAATACTAGAATCTTTTTTAAAGTGTCATACTTACTTGGGTTTCTCAAGGCAAGAAGTGGTTTGTCATTCCCTTCTCCAGTGGACCACATTCTGTCAGAACTTTCCACCATGACCTGTCCATCTTGGGTGGCCCTACAAGACATGGCTCATAGTTTCACTGAGTTAGACAAGGCTGTGGTCTGTGTGATTAGATTGGTTAGTTTTCTGTGATTGTGGTTTTCAGTCTGTCTGCCCTCTGATGGACAAAGATAAGAGGCTTATGGAAGCTTCCTGATGGGAGAGACTGACTGAGAGGGAAACTGGGTATTCTGATGGGCAGGGCCATGCTCAGTAAAACCTTAATCCAATTTTCTTTTGATGAGTGGGGCTGTGTTCCCTCCCAAGGCAGAGGAACCAGAGATCAAATTGCCAACATCCGCTGGATCATGGAAAAAGCAAGAGAGTTCCAGAAAAAACATCTATTTCTGCTTTATTGATTATGTCAAAGCCTTTGACCGTGTGGATCACAATAAACTGTAGAAAATTCTGAAAGAGATGGGAATACCAGACCACCTAACCAGCCTCTTGAGAAATCTGTATGCAGGTTAGGAAGCAACAGTTAGAACTGGACATGGAACAACAGACTGGTTCCATATAGGAAAAGGAGTACGTCAAGGCTGTATATTGTCTCCCTGCTTATTTAACTTATATGCAGAGTACATCATGAGAAACACTGGACTGGAAGAAACCACAAACTGGAATCAAGATTGCCAGGAGAAATATCAATAAACTCAGATATGCAGATGACACCACTCTTATGGCAGAAAGTGAAGAGGAGTTAAAAAGCCTCTTGATGAAAGTGAAAGAGGAGAGCGAAAAAGTTGGCTTAAAGCTCAACATTCAGAAAACGAAGATCATGGCATCCAGTCCCATCACTTCATGGGAAATAGATGGGGAAACAGTGTCAGACTTTATTTTCTTGGGCTCCAAAATCACTGCAGATGGTGATTTCAGCCATGAAATTAAAAGACGCTTACTCCTTGGAAGAAAAGTTATGGTCAACCTATATAGCATATTCAAAAGTAGAGACATTACATTGCCGACTAAAGTCCGTCTAGTCAAGGCTCTGGGTTTTCCTGTCATCATGTATGGATGTGAGTGTTGTACTGTGAAGAAGGCTGAGCACCAAAGAATTGATGTTTTTGAACTGTGGTGTTGGAGAAGACTCTTGAGAGTCCCTTGGACTGCAAGGAGATCCAGTCAGTCCATTCTGAAGGAGATCAACCCTGGGATTTCTTTGGAAGGAATGATGCTAAAGCTGAAACTCCAGTACTTTGGCCACCTCATGCAAAGAGTTGACTCATTGGAAAAGACTCTGATGCTGGGAGGGATTGGGGGCAGGAGGAGAAGGGGACGACAGAGGATGAGATGGCTGGATGGCATCGCTGACTCAATGGACGTGAGTCTGAGTGAACTCCGGGAGATGGTGATGAACAGGGAGGCCTGGCATGCTGTGATTCATGGGGTCACAAAGAGTTGGACACGACTGAGCGACTGAACTGAACTGGAACTATGATGGAGGTAATGAAGATAATGGTGACCACCCTCAAAAGATCCCATTCATGTACTGCTACACTCAGCACCCCCAACCCTGCAACAGGCCACCACCAACCCACGCCTCCACCGGAGACCCCTGGACACCAACAGGCAAATCTGGGGCAATCTCCTGTGTGGTCACTGCTCCTTTCTTCTGGGACCTAGTACACAAGGTTCTGTTGTGCCCTCTGAGAGTCTATTTCTCAGTCCTGTGTAAGTTCTGGTAGCTCTATGGTGGGTTTAACGGCGACCTCCACCAACAGGGCTTATGCCATACCCAAGTCTGCTGAACCCAGAGCTTCTATCCCTGCAGCACACCACCACTGACCTGTACCTCCATAGGAGACACTCAAGCACAGTTCTGTCTCAGTCTCTGTGGGATCCTGGGTCCTGGTGCATACAAGGTTTGTTTGAGCTTGTCTCTGGTGGGAATAGGATTTGATCCAACCAGTCAATCCTAAAGGAAATCAGTCCTGAATATTCATTAGAAGGACTGATGTTGAAGCGGAAACTCCAGTACTTTAGCCACATGATGCAAAGAGCTGACTTATTTGAAAACACCCTGATGCTGGGAAAGATTGAAGGCGGGAGGAGAAGGGGACAACAGAGGATGAGATGGATGGGTGGCATCACTGATGCAATAGACATGACTTTGAGTAGGCTCTGGGAGTTGGTGATGGACAGGGAGATCTGGCATGCTGCAGTCTATGGGGTCACAAAGAGTCGGNGGAGGAGAAGGGGACAACAGAGGATGAGATGGATGGGTGGCATCACTGATGCAATAGACATGACTTTGAGTAGGCTCTGGGAGTTGGTGATGGACAGGGAGATCTGGCATGCTGCAGTCTATGGGGTCACAAAGAGTCGGACATGACTGAGCTGCTGAACTGAACTGAACTGAACTGATATATACATATATATCTTCCCTGGTGGCTCAGATGGTAAAGCATCCGCCTACAATGCGGGAGACCCAGCTTCAATCCCTGGGTTGGGAAGATCTCCTGGAGAAGGAAATGGCAACCCACTCTGGTACTTTTGCCTGGAAAATCCCATGGACAGAGGAGCATTGTAGGCTGCAGTCCATGGGGTCGCAAAGAGTGGGACACGAATGAGCGACTTTACTTTCATATGTGTCTATATATATATGTGTGTGTGTGTTTTGTGAAATATGTGGGCTTGTTGTCATCTCACTGAAGTGGAATGTACAACCCCCATGCCAAATTGCATCTCAATGTCAAGACTAATGAGGCCATACATACATCAAGAAAATATGAAAAGAATTATTACACACATAATATTATGCATAAAAAATAAAGTTAGACTCCCCAAAAGGAGAAAATAATAGTAACTGTGAGGGGATGGGTAATTAGATGATTGTGCTTATTTCTTCTATAGATATTGGTATAGATATAGATACATTCAAAACGTCAAGTTCTACACCATAAACATATATAATTTTCATTTGTCCATTACACCTCAATAAAACCAAATAAAAAAATGGGTCAATCTCAGTTTCAACTTACCCACGATACTTGTCTGATAACTAAGACATTGCATGGTTAATTTAATTTGGACTTGTTGCTGTAAGCCATTATGACACCTGCAGCATGAGACCAGTAAAGGAGGTGACTGTTCCACTCTACATCTTGTTCAGGAGCTGGTATTGTGTATTCTGAAAGGTAAAGTGAGTGTCTTGGTTTCTATCAATGTGTAGAATTCCAAAGAGGATAAGATGTGCCATGGTGAGACATTGTTAAAAACAATTCTGTCTTTAACATGTGCAGAAAATGTATGACCTTGTTTCACATTTTGGGTAAAATCTCTTGGGAGGCAAAAGATTCCATGAGTTATTTATCCTAAATTAGACAAGCTTGGTTAGGAATTGTTTGACTTGGGCAGAACATATGGTCAGCTCTTTGGCAGTGGCCCAAAGATCTACAAAGGTGTGAAGATGAGGCCAATTGTTGGCCAAGACATTCTCTGCTAAGATAACTGCCTAAAGTTTGGCTGTTTGAGCTGACCTTTGGGTCTGTCCTTTATCAGGAACGTTCTGATTAAGAGATTAAAAGCAGCAACTTTCAAGCAAGCTCCATCAAGTGTGATAGTGATGATAGCACTGGTTAAGTGAATGAACACTCTTTGATTTCCACTCTGTTGATCTTAAGGGGCTCCCCATGTGTCCAGGGGTTCTAAGAGATTAACTTTCTTAGCAGTGTGACATCTGACATAGGACTGAAGCACAAGGGATGTTATCTTCTCTTGAAGATAGGGTATGCAGAGGGCCCAGGTTCAGCTCCATCCTGTAGCAACAAGGCCTCAGTGGCGATGCTGAGCTTTAAAAGTGCTGCTTCCATAATCAAAGGCCAAATGAGCAGCTAGATGTGGAGGGTCATAGGTTCAAGACGTGAGATAGTCTATATTTCCAGAAAAGTCCAGCATGTACCCACAATTGCTACACTAAGGGCATACAACAATTGTCCAAGGTGGGCAGTTCCTTCTATCAGAAGCCCATGAAACCAATGACCATCATTGATGCTNGAGGGTCATAGGTTCAAGACGTGAGATAGTCTATATTTCCAGAAAAGTCCAGCATGTACCCACAATTGCTACACTAAGGGCATACAACAATTGTCCAAGGTGGGCAGTTCCTTCTATCAGAAGCCCATGAAACCAATGACCATCATTGATGCTACAGGGACTCAAAGATACATGAGAGAAGGTTGCTAAAGCTTGCACAGTGAAGGAGGCTTGGGGGCCCTAATAGGAGTGCCTGTTCTATGGCAACTTGGGCAAATTCTAGAATCCTTTGACACAGGGAGTCTCATTCAAGGTGGGCCTATTTGGAAGTTACAGAGCAAAAAAAAAAAAAAAAAAAGTGTATATGAGAAAATGTTGCCTCCAGAATCTAAAAATGTCTAAAATATGTTGGGCTTGTTTTAACAATATGGGTCCTAAGAAGACTAAAACTGTTTCTCTACACTGTCAAGATTGGAACAGTCTTCCACTTACCAAAGAATTTTCAGGAACTTAACTGAAGTGATGAGACCATACTATGTGAGTCATAGGAATCTCCTCAAAGGAGGATGCTATCAGTGAGGAGTCATAATTGTGTACCTGGAAAAAGCTAGAGCTGGTGAAAATATTTCCTGTTGTGAGATGGCAGGTTTGGACACTGGACCCACAGAGTAGCCAGGTGAAGGTGTATCATGTCCCTTTTAAAGTGAGGGTAAAGTGTAGCTGAGAGGTTGGTGAAATAAGCACTAAGAGCATGCTAGCCAAATGATTTGCTATGACTACAAAGTATTTACCAGTTATTCAGTGGAAACAGTAGTTTCAATAATATCCATGAAGCCTTTGTGAGTGGGGGCATGACACCAAGGGTCCAAGTTCACACTAAGCACTATTCTTATTTTCCAGGTTTAAGATCAAGTAAAACTTGTCTGTTAAGTGCAAAAGGAGTGGGGATAATCACACCTTCTCTAAATAGGTCTCCTATCATGGGTTTCAATCTGTGAAGACCCTGCTTTCATCTAAATGAATCTTTTTAAAAACATCTGACTTACTTCACTCTGTATAATAGGCTCCAGTTTCATCCACCTCAAAAGAACTGATTCAAAGGGACACAGATGTGTAGAGTGGACTTTTGGACTCTGAGGGAGAGGGAGAGGGAGAGGGTGGGATGATCTGGGAGGATAGCATTGAAATATGTATACTATCATGTAAGAAACGAATCGCCAGTCTATGTTCGATGCAGGATGCAGGATGCTTGGGGCTGGTGTATGGGGATGATCTGGAGGGATGATGTGGGGTGGGAGGTGGGAGGGGGGTTCATGTTTGGGAGTTTGTGTACACCCATGACAGATTCATGTCAATGTATGACAAAACCAATAGAGTACTGTAAAGTAAAATTTAAAAAAAAATTAAAAAAAAAACAAATGTATTCTTTTTAATGGCTGAGTAATACTCCATTGTGTATATGTACCACAGCTTTCTTATCCATTCGTCTGCTGATGGACATCTAGGTTGCTTCCATGTCCTGGCTATTGTAAACAGTGCTGTGATGAACACTGGGGTACACGTGTCTCTTTCAATTCTGGTTTCCTCAGTGTGAAAGTTAAAAATAATAATAATAATAAATAAATGATAAATGGTTAAAAAATAAAATCTTTTGTTACTTTGATAAAAAAAATAAAAACATCTGAGGTGAAACGTGTTATTTTAACTAAGGGGAAAGGTCCATAACGTCTCATATTTTTAAAGGTAATTATAAAGGGGAAAGAATTTTATTGCTCACTGGGTCAGATTATCCACGTGCACAATAGGATCTTTTGAGATAATGGATGTTTTGGCTATGGGAAATGTAGTCAAGGCAATAATTCCAATGGCTAAGGTTAGGTATGTCTGTTTCTATTGTATGTTCCTTTACTCCCTGGCTGTTTTTATCAGCTTACCCATATGTGGGCCAGAAGAGGAACAGAAATTGATGAGGCTTAAGACAGACTGGTTCCAAATAGGAAAAGGAGTACATCAAGGCTGTATATTGTCACCCTGCTTATTTAACTTATATGCAGAGTACATCATGAGAAACACTGGACTGGAAGAAACACAAGCTCAAATCAAGATTGCCGGGAGAAATATCAATAACC
>SJYX01011431.1:90810-118122 GCA_006410675.1 Oreotragus oreotragus
ACTAAGGTCCGTCTAGTCAAGGCTATGGTTTTTCGTGTGGTCATGTATGGATGTGAGATTTGGACTGTGAAGAAGGCTGAGCGCCAAAGAATTGATGCTTTTGAACTGTGGTGTTGGAGAAGACTCTTGAGAGTCCCTTGGGCTGCAAGGAGATCCAGTCAGTCCATTCTGAAGGAGATCAACCCTGGGATTTCTTTAGAAGGAATGATGCTAAAGCTGAAACTCCAGTACTTTGGCCACCTCATGCAAAGAGTTGACTCATTGGAAAAGACTCTGATGCTGGGAGGGATTGGGGGCAGGAGGAGAAGGGGACAAGCAAGGATGAGATGGCTGGATGGCATCACGGACTCGATGGACGTGAGTCTGAGTGAACTCCGAGAGATGGTGGTGAACAGGGAGGCCTGGCATGCTGCGATTCATGGGGTCACAAAGAGTCAGACACGACTGAGTGACTGAACTGAACTGAACTTAGGACAACTGATAGTGATTAGAACGTAATAGATCTCAGCAAAAATTATATTTTCTTCTTTTGTGCCAATTTTCCACATGTTCTAATCCCCTCAAAAAGTCTCTTCAATGTTTATTATATGCTAACAACTTTTATTTTGAATGTCAAACTTTTCCTGAAAGATGCTTCCAATAATGGTTCACTACTTGAATAGTATCAGCTGCCAAAATTCCAATTACTCCAAAAGGCTACATTCTTAATCTCCTTGTCCTCTACTGATAACTTGATGAATGCAAGTCACTAATGCTAGTTGAGTTAGAGGTATTCTTCATTTTGATCAGTGACTGGTGCATCTTTGTCATTCTCTTGGCTATCAGTAAGAAAACCATTCACTGAAAAGTCAATGGAATAATAAATGTGATTCAATGAATATGGCTGCAAATATTAGAAATGAAAACTACTATCAGCTGATTCAAGATTGTACTAATTGAAGTCTTCCTCACTCAAGGGTTTTTGTTTCTGTTTTTGTTTTATGTTTACTCTAAATCAGTGACCTGAGATAACTAAAGAAAAAATAAAACAAGATGTTAAAGAGCATGTCAAGATGTGCTTTGAAATCAATACAGTTACTCTTAGTACAAAGAAAGGAAGATGATACCACCATGAAAATCCTACTGGAAGAAATCATTTTCTTTGCTCCAGGGATTAAAGAGAAAAGCAATTTTGCCAAAATCATGTGTCATCCATCCAGACGTTGTGATTTTTTTTCAAGTTTATTAAATCTGCAAATTTCATTCTATAAACTAGAATCACATTCATTTAATTTAAAGATAACCATATATATTTTCATAATCAAGATTAAATTATACTACATTGGAATAAAATACATTTTTGTACCTTATAACTTCATTCAGAAATTCAGCATAGGAACTCGCTATAAAAGTCTCAGATTTCATAAATAGATTCCAAAATTTTGCTTTGTCTCTGGAATTTTAAGTGTTTTAAACTAACTTAACAGAAACATTAGCAAAAGAAAAACATACATTATAGGCTATTTCAGGAAAAGTTGTGTCCTACAGCAAGTCTCTAGACAGGGAATGAGACATATCAAGTTCATTGTCTTTTTGCCAATGTGAGGGCAAGAATGTGATAGGCCAGTGTGAAAATTTAAATTCTTAGAAGATATGTCATGATGTAGCTTCTGAGAACAAGATGACCTGAAGGTCATAGATATTGTTCTTGAGAGGAAAATCTCTTCAAAGTTTCACTCTAGGCTGCATGGGTTTGTTGTTCAGCCACTCAGTCATGACCAACTCATTCCAACTCTTCATGACCCCATGGACTGCAACACATCAGGCTTCCCTGGCCTTCACTATCTTCCAGAATTTTCTCAAAATCATGTCCATTGAGTCCATGATGCCATCCAACCATCTCATCCTCTGTTGTCCCCTCCTCCTCCTGCCTTTAATCTTTCCCAGTATCAATGTGTTTTCCATGAGTTGGCTCTTCACATCACCTTCAGCATCAGTCCTTCCAATGAATATTCAGGGTTGAATTCCTTTAGGATTGACTGCTTTTATCTTTTTGCTGTCCAAGGGACTCTCAAGAGTCTTCTCCAACACCACAATTAAAAAACATCAATTCGTTAGCCCTTAGCCTTCTTTATGGTCCAACTCTCACATCCATACATGACAACTGGAAAAACCATAGCATTGACTATGCAGACCTTTGTCAGCAAAGTGAATTCTTTGCTTTTTTTTTTTTTTGAATGTTGACTGTTTTTTGTGTGTTTTTTTTGTGTGTGTGTGTGTGTATTTATTTATTTATTTACACGAACTCCCAAACATGAACCCCCCCTCCCACCTCCCACCCCACATCATCCCTCCAGATCATCCCCATACACCAGCCCCAAGCATCCTGCATCCTGCATTGAACATAGACTGGCAATTCATTTCTTACATGATAGTATACATATTTCAATGCTATTCTCCCAAATCATCCCTCCCTCTCCCTCTCCCTCTCCTTCTCCCTCAGAGTCCATAAGTCCGCTCTACACATCTGTATCTCTTTTGCTGTCTTGCATACAGGGTCCTCATTACCATCTTTCTAAATTCCATATATATGTGTTAGTATACTGTATTGGTGTTTTTCTTTCTGGCTTACTTCACTCTGTATAATTGGTTCCAGTTTCATCCATCTTATTAGAACTGATTCAAATGTATTCTTTTTAATGGCTGAGTAATACTCCATTGTGTATATATACCACAGCTTTCTTATCCATTCATCCGCTGATGGACATCTAGGTTGTTTCCATGTCCTGGCTATTATAAACAGTGCTGCAATGAACATTGGGGTACATGTGTCTCTTTCTATTCTGGTTTCCTCGGTGTGTATGCCCAGCAGTGGGATTGCTGGGTCATAAGGCAGTTCTATTTGCAATTTCTTAAGGAATCTCCACACTGTTCTCCATAGTGGCTGTACTAGTTTGCATTCCCACCAACAGTGTAAAAGGGTTCCCTTTTCTCCACACCCTCTCCAGCATTTATTGCTTGCAGACTTTTGGATCGCAGCCATTCTGACTGGTGTGAAGTGGTATCTCATTGTGGTCTTGATTTGCATTTCTCTGATAATGAGTGACGTTGAGCATCTTTTCATGTGTTTGTTAGCCATCCGTATGTCTTCTTTGGAGAAATGTCTATTTAGTTCTTTGGCCCATTTTTTGATTGGGTCGTTTATTTTTCTGGAATTGAGCTGTATAAGTTGCTTGTATATTTTTGAGATTAGTTGTTTGTCAGTTGCTTCATTTGCTATTATTTTCTCCCATTCAGAGGGTTGTCTTTTCACCTTGCTTATAGTTTCCTTTGTTGTGCAGAAGCTTTTAATTTTAATTAGATCCCATTTGTTTATATTTGCTTTTATTTCCAGTATTCTGGGAGGCGGATCATTGAGGATCCTGCTGTGATTTATGTCGGAGAGTGTTTTGCCTATGTTCTCCTCTAGGAGTTTTATAGTTTCTGGTCTTACATTTAGATCTTTAATCCATTTTGAGTTTATTTTTGTGTGTGGTGTTAGAAAGTGATCTAGTTTCATTCTTTTACAAGTGGTTGACCAGTTTTCCCAGCACCACTTGTTAAAGAGATTGTCTTTGCTCCATTGTATATTCTTGCCTCCTTTGTCAAAGATAAGGTGTCCATATGTGTGTGGATTTATCTCTGGGCTTTCTATTTTGTTCCATTGATCTATATTTCTGTCTTTGTGCCAGTACCATACTGTCTTGATGACTGTGGCTTTGTAGTAGAGCCTGAAGTCAGGTAAGTTGATTCCTCCAGTTCCATTCTTCTTTCTCAAAATTGCTTTGGCTATTAGAGGTTTTTTGTGTTTCCATACAAATCTTGAAATTATTTGTTCTAGTTCTGTGAAAAATAGCACTGGTATCTTGATAGGGGTATATGAATTTATAGAGAGATAATTTTTATTCAATTTTATGTAGGAAAAGCCTTGCAATTTTGAAGCACACTTAATCCACAGTGAGAATAATAATTATAATAATAATATCAATAGATTTCTGCATTCCTATTTTACTTTCACTACTGTTATCAACAAATGGAAATGGTAGAACAACAATCTAAGTAGCAGACTACAAGAATTATATGATTAATTACAGATCAATTTGCATAGGGCACTAAGAAAGTTAATTTCTGCCTTTTCCAATTCAAGGTTCCTTAGAAGGATTGATGTCAAAGCTAGAGCAGGTGAGAAAATATATATTTCTAACTATATAGTATTTACACTACCTTAAACTAAGTCAGTGGAACAAGAATAAGATCAACAATGCCCAGAATCTTGTGGAATCAGCAGATTCAAATTACCTCTTGTATATGGAACACCAGTTGTGTTCCTGATGGACTCATTGCTTTGTCAATGGTGTAAATTCCTTCCGATATCTTTCCTCTAAGTGGAATTAACTTGACCATATGCTGCTTCTAATAATTCTTTATTTCTAGGAGAAGCAAATTTTTCTGTAGAATAACAGATAGTAAATAGTTTAGTCTTTGAAAGTCATATGGTTTCTGTCACATCTCCATATTCTACTCCTCTTGTTCTTCTTCAATGCACATTTTTCTTTATGTAATGCAGTTAGCTTGGAGATGGAACATGACTAAGAATATAAACATTATTTTAATTGGCCATTTATGTTTATCTCAGGATCACCTACTTTTTCACTGCTTTTATAGGTAGCCCTGACTGGGTATAATTTATTGACCCATAGGTAGTGATATGCTGGAGCTGGCATAAACCAGTTTGACAGAGTTTATTGTCTCTGTCTCTTCATAACTTTGTATTTGGTGATAGTATATCAGTAGGCTGATATCAGTCATAGTGAGAGTATTTCTCCATGAAAATAGGCAAATGCCACAAATGAGGTTTACTAGGGCTGTGATA
Source organism: Oreotragus oreotragus (assembly GCA_006410675.1). Lineage (NCBI taxonomy): Eukaryota > Metazoa > Chordata > Mammalia > Artiodactyla > Bovidae > Oreotragus > Oreotragus oreotragus. The sequence continues at coordinate 95,702 of SJYX01011431.1, forward strand.
ATGATTACCAAAACTGAGTGATTTAATCAACAGAAATTGATTCTTTTATAGTTCTGGAAGCTAGAAATTTGAAATCAAGACTGACAGAGTTGGGTCCTTCTGAAGCTATGAGAGAAGGATCTGTTTCAGGCCTCTCTCTGTGGCTTGTAGATGGCTATCTCTTTCCAGTGTTTCTTCACATTATCTTCCCACTATGTGTGTCTCTTTCCCTCCACATGACATTCTTTCACTAAAATCACATTGGATTGAGGGCCCAATCCACTCCAGTATAACCTTAGGTTAGTAATTATATTTGCAAAGTCAATACTTATAAATAAGGTCACATCCTGAGGTACTGGACACTAGAACTTCAGCATATGAATTTTGGGAAGATACATTCTACCCTTAAAAATGGGCCTTTATGTTTTTTCAGAGAATGAGTTATTAAACACTTGTCTTCCCTGATTGCTCAACTGGTAAAGCATCCATCTGCAATGCAAGAGACACAGAAGATGTGGGTTCAGTGCCTGGATTGGGAAGATCTCCTGGAAGAGAGCATTGAAACCCACTCCAATATTCTTCCTGGAGAAATCCATGGACTGAGGAGCCTGGTAGTCTACAGTCCAAAGGGTCACAAAAAGTCAGAAACAACTGAGTGACCAAGAATGCAAACACAGCACACCACTGCCTACAAGCCTGAGATTGCTCTGTTTCTCAATTAGGAATAAACAGAGGGCACAGAAGCAGGCAATTTAAAATAGAAAGAATACCTGATGACCACAAATAACCAATGAGGACTAGTGGTGCTATGAACCCAGTGTTTCTCTTTCTTGAAATAAAGTAATTTAAAAAAATGTAGAAACTTAAAACCATAAAAGTCATAGAAGAAAACATAAGGGAAAATCTCCTTGACATTTGTCTGGACAATGATTTTCTTGATACAAGTAACAAAAATAAAAATAAGCAAGTGTACCTAATTAAATTTAAAAGGTTTTACACAAAAAAATAAAATTATAAACAAAATGAAAACACAGCCCTTAGAATGGGAGAAAATAAAGCAAATAAAACAACTGACAAAAGATTAGTTTCCAAAATGTACAAGCAGCTCATATAACTCAATACCAGAAAAACAACCCAATCAAAACTGGGAAAAAGATCTAAACACGACATTTCACTGAAGAAGACGTACAGATGGCTGACAAACACATGAAAAGATGCTCAGCATCACTCAGTATTAGCTCAGTTCAGTTCAGTTTAGTCGCTCAGTCATGTCCGACTCTTTGTGACCCCATGAATTGCAGCACGCCAGGTCTCCCTGTCCATCACCAACTCCCGAATTTCACTCAGACTCACGTCCATCGAGTCTGTGATGCCATCCGCCATCTCATCCTCTGTCGTCCCCTTCTCCTCCTGCCCCCAATCCCTCCCAGCATCAGAGTCTTTTCCAATGGGTCAACTCTTCGCATGAGGTGGCCAAAGTACTGGAGTTTCAGCTTTAGCATCATTCCTTCCAAAGAAATCCCGGGGCTGATCTTCAGAATGGACTGGTTGGATCTCCTTGCAGTCCAAGGGACTCTCAAGAGTCTTCTCCAACACCACAGTTCAAAAGCATCAATTCTTCAGCATTCAGCTTTCTTCACAGTCCAACTCTCACATCCATACATGACCACAGGAAAAACCATAGCCTTGACTAGATGGACCTTTGTTGGCAAAGCAATGTCTCTGCTTTTCAATATGCTATCTAGGTTGGTCATAACTTTCCTTCCAAGGAATAAGCATCTTAATTTCATGGCTGCAGTCACCATCTGCAGTGATTTTGGAGCTCAAGAAAATAAAGTCTGACACTGTCCCACTGTCTCCAAATCTATTTCCCAGGAAGTGAAGGGACCAGACGCCATGATCTTGGTTTTCTGAATGTTGAGCTTTAAGCCAACTTTTTCACTCTCCACTTTCACTTTCATCAAGAGGCTTTTTAGTTCCTCTTCACTTTCTGCGATAAGGGTGTTGTCATCTGCGTATCTGAGGTTATTGATATTTCTCCCGGCATTCTTGATTTGAGCTTGTGCTTCATCCAGCTCAGCGTTTCTCCTGATGTACTCTGCATATAAGTTAAATAAGCAGGGTTACAATATACAGCCTTGATGTACTCCTTTTCCTATTTGGAACCAGTCTGTTGTTCCATGTCCACTTCTAACTGTTGCTTCCTGACCTGTATATAGGTTCCTCAAGAGGCAGGTCAGGTGGTCTGGTATTGTCATCTCTTTCAGAATTTTCCACAGTTTATTGTGATCCACACAAAGGCTTTGGCATAGTCAGTAAAGCAGAAAGAGATGTTATTCTGTAACTCTCTTGCTTTTTTCCATGATCCAATGGATGTTGGCAATTTGATCTCTGGTTCCTCTGCCTTTTCTAAAACCAGCTTGAAAATCTGAAAGTTTACAGTTCACACATTGCTGAAGCCTGGCTTGGAGAATTTTGAGCATTACTTTACTAGTGTGTGAGATGAGTGCAATTCTGCAGTAGTTTGAGCATTCTTTGGTGGCCTGGAAGAGTGACCCCACGTCCAAGGAGCGGTGGCTGTGTGCGTACCAGAGGGCCTAGAGGAGCTATTCCACGTTCAAGGTCAGGAGGGGTGGCAGTGAGGAGGTACCCCTCGTCCAAGTTAAGGAGCAATGGCTGAGCTTTGCTGGAGCAGCCATGAAGAGATACCCCATGCCCACGGTAAGAGAAACCCAAGTAAGATGGTAGGTGTTGCAAGAGGGCAGACACACTGAAACCATAATCAGAGAAAACTAGTCAATGTAATCACACTAGGACCACAGCCTTGTCTAACTCAGCAAAACTAAACCATGCCCTGTGGGGCCACCCAAGATGAGCAGGCATGGTGGAGAGGTCTGACACAATGTGGTCCACTGTAGAAGGGAATGGCAAACCACTTCAGTATTCTTGCCTTGAGAACCCATGTACAGTATGAAAAGGCAAAATGATAGGATACTGAAAGAGGAACTCCCCAGGTTAGTAGGTGCCCAATATGCTACTGGAGATCAGTGGAGAAATAACTCCAGAAAGAATGAAGGGATGGAGCCAAAGCAAAAACAATACCCAGTTGTTGATGTGACTGGTGATAGAAGCAAGGTCCAGTGTTGTAAAGAGCAATATTGCATAGGTACCTGGAATGTCATGTCCATGAATCAGGGCCAATTGGAAGTGGTCAAACAGGAGATGACAAGAGTGAACATCAACATTCTAGGAATCAGTGAACTAAAATGGACTGGAATGGGTGCATTTAACTCAGATGACCATTATATCTACTACTGTGGGCAGGAATCCCTTAGAAGAAATGGAGTAGCCATCATGGTCCACAAAAGAGTCCAAAATGCAGTACTTGGATGTAATCTCAAAAACGACGGAATGATCTCCATTCATTTCCAAGGCAAACCATTCAATATCACGGTAATCCAAGTCTATGCCCCAACCAGTAATGCTGAAGAAGCTGAAGTTCAAGGGTTCTATGAAGACCTACAAGACCTTTTAGAACTAATACCCAAAAAAGATGTCATTTTCATTATAAAGGTCTGGAAGGCAAAAGTAGAAATTCAAGAAACACCTGGGGTAACAGGCAAATTTGACCTTTGAATACAGAATGAATCAGGGCAAATGCTAATAGAGTTTTGCCAAAAAAACAAACACCCTCTTCCAAAAATACAAGAGAAGACTCTACACATGGACATCACCAGATGGTCAACACCGAAATCAGATTGATTATATTCTTTGCAGCCAAAGATGGAGAAGCTCTATACAGTCAACAAAAACAAGACCAGGAGCTGACTGTGGCTCAGATCATGAACTCCTTATTTCCAAATTCAGACTTAAATTGAAGAAAGTAGGGAAAACCNAACACTTATTTAACTGTATCTTCATTCATTCAACAAATAATTGTTTGATTGCTTCTTATATGCTGCTATGAGCCAGGCACTAGAAAGACAGCAATAAATAAGACAGACTTAGCTCTTGCCCTCATGAAACTTTATTTTAGTTGCAACATTTGTCTATAACATATTCTCCTACATGGAATAAAATTTTAAAATATTCCTTGTAGTTTGATGCTTGTTCTATCTTGAAACAGCTTTATATTTCAATCTGACATGAAATGTCTTTAGTGGGATTACAAAACAGAGTGAGAAACTGCTTAATGGTCAGAGGACTCTTTACTTTTGCTAATATTCTATGGTCATTTCCAACTCTAAGTGGTTACAGACTCATATGTGGAAGGGACATTAAATATTTTCTAGATGAACCTCCTAATAGTCAAAGCTATGGCTTTTCCAGTAGTCATGTATGGATGTGAGAGTTGGACCATAAAGAAGTCTGAGCGCTAAAGAATTAATGCTTTCAAACTGTGGTGTTGGAGAAGACTCTTAACAGCCCTTTGGATTGCAAGGAAATCAAATGAGTCAATCTTCAAGGAAATCAGTCCTGAATAGTCATGAGAAGGATTGATGCTAAAGCTGAAGCTCCAATACTTTGGCCACCCAATGAGAAGAGCCGACTCATTGGAAAAGACCCTGATGCTGGGAAAGACGGAAGGCAGGAAGAAAAGGTGACAACAGAGGACCAGATGGTTGGATGGCATCACTGACTCAATGGACATGAGTTTGAGTAAGCTCTGGGAGATGGTGAAGGACAGGGAGGCCTGGCGTACTGCAGTCCATGGGGTTGCAAAGAGCTGGACATGACTGAGCAACTGAATTGAACTGAACTGAAATTAACCTCCTCATTTTATATGTTTAAGGCCCAGAAAAGATATAAAACACATGCCAAAATTTATGTAAAAATAGTCAGCTCCACTAGGATTAGAATGGAAATTCCTTATATAATAGATGATTGCATTTTCCTCCATGATGAAGCCTAATAGACTTTATACTAAAAGTCACATCTTAGCGTAGATTCTGTCAATTACATTAGTACACACCCAGCTACTCCTTTAAGTTAGAGCCTTCCTGTTACTCCTCTGGGGGAAAAATTCCCTTTCATTTATCTGGCTGTATATCTATGTAACACATAAAAGGGATTGCTAAAAAAAAATGAGACCACTGTAAGCTCTTATAAATAAAAAAAAATTATGCTATATATTTCAACCTGAGACATCAAAGTTTGTAGTTCATCTTTATATATTAAGAAAAAGTTGGAACTGTTAAACAGGAGTTTTTTTTTTTTTTTTAATCAAAGACTTTGGATGGAAAGTTATTTGAGTAAAATCTCAATTGTGTTCACAGGTGCATCCCTCATCATCTTTCTTCTTTGTTTTCACTAGTTAGAAACATTTCTATGTGATAACAGAAGAATCTGAGGAAGATCAGTGTAGGGAAAGGGGAGGGGAGGACAGGCATCTCCTTGCTTAACTGGCCATTGTGTATATTTCTTTGTTGGTTGTTGGTGTACTGCTGGTAACCAACCAGTGATTGGATATGGGTAGCTCTACACAGCAGGTGAGTCATGACTGGCTACTGTAAGCTCTCCTGATCCCAGTCCAGAGTAGGATCCATTCCATTCCTGCTACTCCATCCAGTCCTACTCTATTCATGTGACCCTCAGTCTTTATCACTACTTCATCCGTCTGCCCTTGTCTTCTTTCCCCTCATATTTCCACTGGAGAAGGGAATGGCAAACCACTTCAGCATTCTTGCCTAGAGAACCCCATGAACAGTATGAAAAGGCAAAATAATAGGATACTGAGAGAGGAACTCCCCAAGTCAGTAGGTGCCCAATATGCTACTCGAGATCAGGGGAGAAATAACTCCAGAAAGAATGAAGGGACAGAGCCAAAGCAAAAACAATACCCAGCTGTGGATGTGACTGGTGATAGAAGCAAGGTCCAATGCTGTGAAGAACAATACTGCATTGGAACATGGAATGTCAGGTCCATGAATCAAGGCAAATTGGAAGAGGTCAAACAGGAGATGGCAAGAGTGAACGTCGACATTCTAGAAATCAGAGAACTAAAATGGACTGGAATGGGTGAATTTAACTCAGATGACCATTAAATCTACTACTGTGGGGAGGAATCCCTTAGAATAAATGGAGTAGCCATCATGGTCAACAAAACAATCCAAAATGCAGTACTTGGATGCAGTCTCAAAAAAGACAGAATGATCTCTGTTTGTGTCCAAGGCAAACCATTCAGTATCACAGTAATCCAAGTCTATGCTCCAACCAGTAATGCTAAAGAAGCTGAAGTTGAATGGTTCTATGAAGACCTACAAGACCTTTTAGAACTAACACCCCAAAAAGATGTCTTTTTCATTATAGAGGATTGGAATGCAAAAGTAGGAAGTCATGAAACACCTGGAGTAACAGGCAAATTTGGCCTTGGAACAGGGAATGAAGCAGGGCAAAAGCTAATAGAGTTTTCCCAAGAGAACGCACTGGTCATAGCAAACACCCTCTTTCCAACAACACAAGAGAAGTTCTACACATGGACATCACCAGATGGTCAACACTGAAATCAGATTGATTATATTCTTTGCAGCCAAAGATGGAGCAGCTCTATACAGTCAGCAAAAACAAAACTGGGATCTGACTGTGGCTCAGACCATGAGCTCCTTATTGCCAAATTCAGACTTAAATGGAAGAAACTAGGGAAAACCATTAGACCATTCAGGTATGACCTCTAGCAAATTCCTTATGATTATACAGTGGAAGTGAGAAATAGATTTAAGGGACTAGATCTGATAGATAGAATGCCTGATGAACTATGGACTGAGGTTTGTGACACTGTACAAGAGACAGGGATCAAGACCATCCCAATGGAAGAGAAATGCAAAAAAGCAAAATGACTGTCTGGGGAGGTCTTACAAATAGCCGTGAAAAGAAGAAAACTGAAAAGCAAAGGAGAAAAGGAAAGATATAAGCATCTGAAGGCAGAGTTCCAAAGAATAGCAAGGAAAGATAAGAAAGCCTTCCTCAGTGATAAATGCAAAGAAATAGAGAAAAACAACAGAATGGGAAAGACTAGAGATCTCTTCAAGATTGACATTGTACAGGAGACAGGGATCAAGACCATCCCCATGGAAAAGAAATGCAAAAAAGCAAAATGGCTGTCTGGAGAAGCCTTACAAATAACAATGAAAAGAAGAGAGGCGAAAAGGAAAGGAGAAAAGAAAAGATATAAGCATCTGAATTCAGAGTTCCAAAGAATAGCAACAAGAGAGAAGAAAGCCTTCTTCAGCAATCAATGCAAAGAAATAGAGGAAAAGAACAGAATGGGAAAGACTAGAGATCTCTTCCAGAAAATGAGAGATACCAAGGTAACATTTCATGCAAAGATGGGCTCAATAAAGAACAGAAATGGTATGGACCTAACAGAAGCAGAAGATAATAAGAAGAGGTGGCAAGAATACACAGAAGAACTATACAAAAAAGATCTTCACAACAACATTAATCATGATGGTGTGATCACTCACCTAGAGCCAGACATCCTGTAATGTAAAGTCAAGTGGGCCTTAGAAAGCATCACTACAAACAAAGCTAGTGGAGGTGATGGAATTCCAGTTGAGCTATTTCAAGTCCTGAAAGATGATGCTGTGAAAGTGCTGCACTCAATATGCCAGCAAATTTGGAAAACTCAGCAGTGGCCACAGGACTGGAAAAGGTCAGTTTTCTTTCCAATTCCAAAGAAATAGAATATTACTCAGGCATAAAAAGCAATGCATCTGAGTCAGTTCTAATGAGGTGGATGAAACTTTAACCTATTATACAGAGTGAAGAAAGTCAGAAAAAGAAAAACAAATGTTGTATACTAACACATATATTGGAGAAAGAAATGGTAATCCACTCCAGCACTCTTGCCTGGAAAATTCCATGGACGGAGGAGCCTGATAGGCTACAGTCTATGGGGTCACAAAGAGTCGGACATGACTGAGCAATTTCACAAACACATATATATGCAATCTAGGGCAATGGTACTGATGAAATTATTTGCAGGGTAGCAATGGAGACACAGACATAGAGAACAGACTTATGGACACATTGGAGAGGGAGGAAGGAAAGGGTGGGATGTATGGAGAGAGTAACATGGAAACATACATTACCATATGTAAAATAGATAGCCAATGGGAATTGCTATATGACTTAGAGAACACAAACTGCGGCTCTGTGACTACCTAGAGGGATGGGATAGAGAGGGAATTGGGAGGCAGGTTCAAAGAGGAGGGGACATATGTATACCTATGGCAGATTCATGTTGATGTTTGGCATAAACCAACACAATCTTGTAAAGTAATTATCTCTCAATTAAAAATAAATTTAAAAAATAAAAAAGTAGGACTACATCAAACTAAAATACTTTTGCATAGAAAAGTAAACAATAAACAAAATGAAAAGGCAACCTACAGAATGGGAGAAAGTATTTGTAAATTATATGTTCAATAAGGGATTAACATCCAAGATATATGAGGAACTTACATAACTCAATGGGTAAATAATAATAATAATCTAGTTATTAAATGGGCAAAGGATCTGAGTAGACATTCCCAATAAAGACATACAGTTGACTAAATGTATATGAAAAGATGTTCAACATCACTAATCATCAGGAAAATGAAAATCAAAACTAAAATGAGATATTACCCCAAATCTGGAAAAAAAGCTATTATCAAAAAGTAAAAAAACAACAAGATATGCAGGTGTGTTGGAGAGGATGCACAGAAAAGGGAACCCTCCTAACCTGTTGGTGAGAAATTGGCACAACCACTAGGGAGAACAGTATGGATGTTTCACAAATGATGAAAACATAGAACTGCTATACAAGCCAGCAATTCCAGTTCTGGGTATACGTATTTGAAATCAGTATCTTGAAGAGGTATATAAACTGCATAGCTAAGATATAGAAGCAGTCTTAAGTGTCTGTTGATAGATGAATACAGAAAAAATGACATATATATAATTATGTATATACACAATATGGAATATTAATATCATTCAGCTTTTAAAAAAGAAATCCTGCCTTTTGCAACAACATAGATGAATTGGAGGAATTTAAGTGAAAAAAGTCAGATAGATAAAAATGAATACTTTAAGATCTCACAACTAAAAAAGTAAAATTTACAGTAACAGAGAGTAAAAGGGCAGTTACCAGGAGCTGGGGGAGTGGGAGATATCAGGACTTGTTGGTCAAAGGGCACAAAGTTTCAGTTATAAGATGAATAATTTCTGGAGATACACAGTGCAGCACATTGCCTATAGTTAATAATATCACTTCATTCGTGTCTGACACTTTTGAGACCCCATGAATTGTACAGGCTGGATAGGCTCCTCAGTTCATGGTATTCTCCAGGCAAGAATACTGGAGTGGCTTGCCATTTCTTATGCCAAAGATCTTCCCAATCCAGGGATCAAATCCGAGTCTCCTGCAGTTCCTGCATTGCAGGCAGATTCTTTTTTGTTTGTTTGTTTGTTTTTGTTTTAATATACATTTATTTATTTTAATTGGAGGTTAATTACTTACAATATTGTATTGGTTTTGCCATACATCAACATGAATCTGCCACAGGTATACACGTGTTTCCCATCCTGAATTCTCCTCCCTCCTCCCTCCCTGTACCATCCCTCTGGGTCATCTCAGTGCACCAGCCCCAAACATCCAGTATCATGCATCGAATCTTGACTGGCAATTCATTTCATATATGATATTATACATGTTTCAATGCCATTCTCCCAAATCATCACACCCTCTCCCTCTCCCACAGAGTCCAAAAGACTATTCTATACATCTGTGTCTCTTTTGCTGTCTTGCATATAGAGTTATCGTTACCATCTTTCTAAATTCCATATATATTTGTTAGTATACTGTATTGGCAGGGAACGCAATGGCACCCCACCCCAGTACTCTTGCCTGGAAAATCAAATGGATGGAGTAGCCTGGTGGGCTGCAGTCCATGGGGTCGCTAACAGTCGGACAGACTGAGCGACTTCACTTTCACTTTTCTCTTTCATGCATTGGAGTAGGAAATGGCAACCCACTCCAGTATTCTTGCCTGGAGAATCCCAGGGATGGCGGAGCCTGGTGGGCTGCCATCTATGGGGTCACACAGAGTCGGACACGACTGAAGTGACTTAGCAGCAGCAGCAGCAGCATACTGTATTGGTGTTTTTCTTTCTGGTTTACTTCACTGCTGAGCCAATGAGGATGCCCTAATAATATCATATTGTATACTTAAAATTTGCTAAGAGAATAGATCTCAATTGTCTTCATCACAAGAAGAAATGGTAACTATGTGGAATGATGAATAGATTAATTAGTTTGATTGTGACAATCACTTCACAATATGTGACAATCACTTCACATATATCATGTTGCATATCTTACATGTATAAAATGTTGTCAATAATGCCACAATAAAACAGAAAAAGTACCTAGTTTTTCAATATAAGTGAAATAACTTAAAAAATAAAATGTAGAAGATGTCAATAAAATTATTCCCACAAATTTAGGAAGGATTGCTGAGGAATAAACTGTATATGTCTCAGTAAAAGGTATCAGAAAGAATGAGTACAGTGTCTGTGAGAATAAAGCAGTTGATATTTCATATATACCTGACTTCAGTTTAGAAAGTACAAAAACTTAATATTAGTTACCATTAAACTGATTTTATTAAATACGAATAGCAGTAATGACATGACAGGAGTATATTCACCTGAGTCTAAAACAGATCAAATCTATGAGCCTAAAAGAATTCAGAAAAAAATCAGTGAAAATGGTAAATTAGTCCCTATCTATGGAATTTTCTACTTTTCAGCCAATTACTTTGATATCACATGAGTCACAAGGCAAGGCTCTAACATATGCTAGCTTGCTAGCTAAGTAGACTGAAATGGGGGGAGTGGTTAGCAGGGAAGAGGCATGGGCAGACCTCATTCAGAGCTACATTGATTTTTTTAGAAATGGTAACTGAGCAAAGTCATGTAAGTTTGCTATGGCAACAGAGAGTCTAAAATAGCTTTGCCTGAATTAAATGAAGTCTTCGGTTTGCCCCTCCAGAGTCATAGGGCATTTCATTACTGAAAGCAGTCTCTAAGGTATAAGGTGGATACTATGTGAAAGTTCTGGAGTCATATTCAGATAACAAACGGGATTTCACCTTGTCTTTGTGTTGCTTAGAAACACATGGTGGTTCTCATTTTTCCTGCAATGCCATTTGTTTGGCCCATAATCATTAACATATTTTAGGAAAATTATTTTTCTTGCATGAAAAGCTGTGACAAGAACTCTCATAGCCAGATAGATGAACTAGTTGGTTACATAATCTAGCTGACCACATACAGCTTGGCTATGCTCTTTAACAAAACAAAACTGAGCGTGCTCCATGTGATATTTTTTCATGTTATTGAAATGGGCACTTATTATATGGGCCAAAATGCCTTACCAACTCTCTAGTCATCTTGGTCATTAAGAATGACCACCAAAGAAATTTCTGGGATCTCTTTTTCTTAGGACTGTAAGTCTAACAAAGAAGCAAAGAACGATTACACCTGTTTTCTCTCCAATTCTCCCTTTCTAATATAGGTTTTGGCAGTTAATTGATAACCAATATAAGTTTTGAATAAATGAATCAATACTTTAGCATTCAGTAATCATTGAATGCTTGCTTTGGTTCTGTCTTCATGGGAAAGCTCTCTGTCATCTCTGGAGTCACCCTTATACTCTAGATTTTTCTTAATTTAAAAATGTTACAGCTTTATTAAGGTATAATTGATATGCAAAGTCTGCACTTATTTAATGTATAAAATTTTATAAAATTGGACAAACACACCCCAGGATACCATTGCTATGATCAAGGTAAGAGTACAGTGCTGTCTCTTATACACATCTAGATNCTCTCTGTCATCTCTGGAGTCACCCTTATACTCTAGATTTTTCTTAATTTAAAAATGTTACAGCTTTATTAAGGTATAATTGATATGCAAAGTCTGCACTTATTTAATGTATAAAATTTTATAAAATTGGACAAACACACCCCAGGATACCATTGCTATGATCAAGGTAAGAGTACAGTGATCATACAGAGGAGACAAAAAACAAAAGCAAAGAGATAGGTATTAACCTTAACAGAGGCATTAAGTCTAACAAAATAAATTACAATGTAAATTAAGAAATTGTCTCTATTGTCATGTATTTGGTGAATCAAAAAATGCACAATAAGTTAATTTTTAAAAAGTTAAAATGTAAAGCATTTACAGATAAGTTTAAATGCAGTTTCTCTTTTTTTAATTTATTTTTTAATTGAAGGATGATTGCTTTACAGAATTCTGTTGTTTTCTGTCAAACCTCAACATGAATCAGCCATATGTATACATATATCCCCTCCCTCTTGAACCTCCCTCCCATCGCCCTCCCCATCCCACCCCTCTAGGTTGATACAGAGCCCCTGTTTGAGTTTTCTGAGACATACAGCAAATTTTGATTGGTTATCTATTTTACATATGGTAATATAAGTTTTCATGTTACTCTCTCCACACATCTCACTCTCTTCTCCTCTCCTCCCCATGTCGATAAGTCTGTTTTCTATGTCTGAGTCTCCACTGCATCCCTGCAAATAAATTATTTGGTATCACTTTTCTAGATTCCATATATATGCATTAGTATATGATATTTATCTTTCTCTTTCTGACTTACTTCACTCTGTATTATCTGGTTCATGAAATTTTTTTTGTACAGTTCTTCTGTGTATTCTTGCCACCTCTTCTTAATATCTTCTGCTTTCCCCTCCCTCTTGAAACTCCCTTCCATCTCCCTCCCCATCTCACCCCTCTAGGTTGATACAGAGCCCCTCTTTGAGTTTCCTGAACGATACAGCAAATTTCTGTTGCTATCTATTTTACATATGATAATGTAAGTTTCCACGTTACTCTTTCCATACATCTCATCCCCTCTGCCCCTCTCCCCATGTCCGTAAGTCTATTCTCTATGTCTGTTTCTCCACTGTTGCCCTGTAATTATTTTCTTCAGTACCATTTTTCTAGATTCCGTATATATAGGTTAGAATACGGTATTTATTTTTCTCTTTCTGACTCACTTCACTCTATATAATAGGTTCTAGGTTCACCCACCTCATCTAAACTGACTGAAACGCATTCCTTTTTATGGCTAAGTAATATTCCATTCTGTATATGTACCAGCTTCTTTATCCACTCATCTGTTGATAGACATCTAGGTTGCTTCCATGTTCTAGCTATTGTAAATAGTGCTGTAATGAACAATGGGATGCATGCGCCTCTTTCAATTTTGGTTTCCTCAGGGTATGTGCCTAGGAGTGGGATTGCTGGGTCATATGGTGGTTTTTAGGCTCTAGGTTCATCTGCCTCATTAGAACTGACTCAAATGCATTCCTTTTTATGGATGAGTAATATTGCATTGTATATATGTACCAGAGCTTCCTTATCCATTCATCTGATAATGGACATCTAGGTTGCTTCCATGCTATATTGTAAATAGTGCTGCAATGAACAATGGGATACATGTGTCTTTTTCAGTTTTGGTTTCCTCAGTGTATATGCCTAGAAGTGGGATTGCTGAGTGATTTTATTCCTAGTTTTTAAAGGAATCTCCATACCATCTTCCATAGTGGCTACATCAATTTACATCCCCACCAACAGTGCAAGAGTGTTCCCTTTACTCCAAATCTTCTCCAGCATTTATTGTTTGTAGACTTTTGGAATATGGCCATTCTGACTGGCATGAGGTGATATCTCATTGTAGTTTTAATTTGCATTTCTCTAATAATGAGCAATGCTGAGCATCTTTTCATGTGTTTTTTAGCCATCTATATGTATTCTTTGGAGAAATGTCTGTTTAAGTCTTTTTCCCATTTTTTGATTGGGTTGTTTGTTTCTCTGGTATTGAGTTGTATGAGCTGCTTGTATATTTTGGAAACTAATCCTTTGTCAGTTGTTTCATTTGCTATTGAGGGTAGTCTTTTCACCTTGCTTTTAGTTTCCTTTGCTGTGTAAAAGCTTTTAAGTTTAATCAGGTCCCACTTTTTTACTTTTGTTTTTGTTTCCATTACTCTAGGAGGTGGGTCATAGAGGATCTTGCTTTGATTTATGTCATCCAGTGTTCTGCCTATGTTTTCCTCTAAGAGTTTTATAGTTTCTAGTCTTACATTTAGATCTTAAATCCATTTTAAGTTTATATTTGTGTATGTTGTTAGGAAGTGTTCTAATTTCATTCTTTTACATGTAGTGTCCTGTTTTCCCAGCACCACTTAATGAAGAGACTGTCTTTGCTCCATTGTATGTTCTTGCCTGCTTTGTCAAAAATAAGGTACCCTTAGGTTCATAGGTTTATTTCTGGGCTTTCTATCATATTCCATTGGTCTATATTTCTGTTTTTGTGCCAGCACTATACTGTCTTGAAGACTATAGCTTTGTAGTATAATCTGAAGTCAGGAAAGTTGACTCCTCCATCTCCATTCTTCTTTTAAAAGACTGCTTTGGCTCTTTCGGGTCTTTTGTGTTTCCACAGGAATTGTAAAATTTTTGTTCTAGTTTCTGTGGAAAGTGCCATTGGTAATTTGATAGGGATCACATTGAATCTGTAGATTGAATTTGGTAGTATTTATCTTCACAGGATTGATTATTCCTACCCAGGGACATGGAATATCTCCCCATCTATTTATGTTGTCTTTGATTTCTTTCATCAGTGTCTTATAATTTTCTATTTATAGTTCTTCTGCCTCTTTAGCAGTTTCTCTTTTTGATAGAATGAATTAATAAAGTAATGTTTTGTTCAATTTTTTTTGTTCATTTAGGCCTTTCTGATAAGCAGTTCCAACTTCCATCTCCAAGAACATTAATCATGTTTAATGTGTTCATTGGCACAGTGGCACACCTAAAGTAAGTAGGTGGAAATTGATTTTGCCAGTGTCGTTGGGATGTGTTTTTGCCAAGCTCCGAATGATATTACTTAATGGCAATTCCAAGGCAGATGATTTATGTGTTTCAGCTGAGAGAATTTCTTTTACTCAAATTAATTAAATGTGTAGATGTGTTGCCAAGTCTATTTCCTTATGCATATACAAAGTAGGTTCCTTGAAACTCTGTCTACTCTGAATCCAGGCACACTCTGCAACATTTTTTTTTTNAGGGCAGGAGGAGAAGGGGACAACAGAGGATGAGATGGCTGGATGGCATCACCAACTCGATGGACGTGAGATTGAGTGAACTCTGGGAGTTGGTGATGGACAGGGAGGCCTGGTGTGCTGCGATTCACGGTGTTGCAAAGAGTCGGACACGACTGAGCGACTGAAATGAAATGAAATGAACTGAATAATGAGTTATGTTGAGCATCTTTTCATGTGTTTGTTAGCCATCTGTATGTCTTCTTTGAAGAAATATGTTTAGGTCTTTTCCCCACTTTTTGATTGAGTTGTTTGTTTTTCTGCTATTTAAGTCTATGAGCTGCTTGTATATTTTGGAAGTTAATCCTTTGTCAGTTGTTTCATTTGCTATTGTATTCTCCCATCCTGAGGGTTGTCTTTTCGCCTTGCTTATACTTTCCTATGCTGTGCAAAAGCTTTTAAGCTTAATCAGGTACCACTTGTTTACTTTTGTTTTTATTTCCACTACTCAAGGAGGTGAGTCATAGAGGATCTTGCTTTGATTTATGTCAGAGTGTTCTGCCTACATTTTCCTCTAAGAGTTTTATCCTTTTTGATCTTACATTTAGGACTTTAATCTTTTTTGAGTGTACCTTTGTGTATAGTGTTAGGAAGTGTTCGAATTTCATTCTTTTACATGTAGCTGTCCAGTTTTCCCAGCACCATTTATTGAANAGGATCTTGCTTTGATTTATGTCAGAGTGTTCTGCCTACATTTTCCTCTAAGAGTTTTATCCTTTTTGATCTTACATTTAGGACTTTAATCTTTTTTGAGTGTACCTTTGTGTATAGTGTTAGGAAGTGTTCGAATTTCATTCTTTTACATGTAGCTGTCCAGTTTTCCCAGCACCATTTATTGAATAAGCTGTCTTTGCCCCATTGTATATTCTTGCCTCCTTTGTCAAAAATAAGGTGCCCATAGGTGCATGGGTTTATTTTTGGGCTTTCTTTATTTTGGGCTTTCTATCTTGTTCCATTGGTTTATAATTCTGTTTTTGTGCCAGTACCATACTGCCTTGATGACTGTAGCTTTGTAGTATAGTCTGAAGTCAGGAAGGTTGACTCCATTCTTCTCCTCCAGCTCCATTCTTCTTTCTCAAGACTGCTTTGGCTATTTGGGATCTTTTGTGTTTCCATGTGAATTGTGAAATTTTTTGTTCTAGTTCTGTGAAAAATGCCATTGGTAATTTGATAGGGATAGCACNGCTGTCCAGTTTTCCCAGCACCATTTATTGAATAAGCTGTCTTTGCCCCATTGTATATTCTTGCCTCCTTTGTCAAAAATAAGGTGCCCATAGGTGCATGGGTTTATTTTTGGGCTTTCTTTATTTTGGGCTTTCTATCTTGTTCCATTGGTTTATAATTCTGTTTTTGTGCCAGTACCATACTGCCTTGATGACTGTAGCTTTGTAGTATAGTCTGAAGTCAGGAAGGTTGACTCCATTCTTCTCCTCCAGCTCCATTCTTCTTTCTCAAGACTGCTTTGGCTATTTGGGATCTTTTGTGTTTCCATGTGAATTGTGAAATTTTTTGTTCTAGTTCTGTGAAAAATGCCATTGGTAATTTGATAGGGATAGCACTGAATTGTAGATTGCATTTGGTAGCATAGTCATTTTCACAATATTGAATCTTCCTACCCAGGAACATGGACTATCTCTCCATCTGTTCATGTCATCTTTGATTTCTTTCATTAGTGTCTTATAATTTTCTGTTTACAGTTCTTTTGTCTCCTTAGGTAAGTTTATTCCTAGCTTTTTAATTCTTTTTGTTGCCATAGTAAATGGGATTGATTCCCTAATTTGTCTTTCTGATTTTTCATTGTTAGTATATAGAAATGCAAGTGATTTCTGTGTATTGGTTTTGTATCTTGCAACTTTGCTAAATTCACTGATTAGCTCTAGTAGTTTTCTGATACTATCTTTAGGGTTTTCTATGCACAGTATCATGCCATCTGCAAATAGTGAGAGCTTTGTTCCTTCTTTTCCAATCTGAATTCCTTTTATTTCTTTTTCTTCTCTGATTGCTGTAGCTAGGACTTCCAGAGCTATGTTGAATAATAGTGGTGAAAGTGGACACCCTTGTCTTGTTCCTGATCTTAGGGGGAATGCTTTCAGTTTCTCACCATTGAGAATAATGTTTGCGCTAGGCTTATCATATGTGGCCGTTACTATGTTGAGGTAGGTTCCTTCTGTGCCCACTTTTTGGAAAAGTTTTAATCATAAACGGGTGCTGAAAGTTGTCAAAGGTTTTTTTCTGCATCTGTTGAGATGATCATATGGTTTTTATCTTTCAATTTATTAATACGGTGTATCACATTGATTAATTTGCGTATATTGAAGAATCCTTGCATTCCTGTTATAAACCCAACTTGATCATGGTGTATGAGCTTTTTGATGTGCTGCTGAATTCTGTTTGCTAAAATTTTGTCATGGATTTTTGCATCCATGTTCATCAGTGGATGTCCATGTTCATCCATGTTCATCAGGCCCATAGTTTGTGTGTGTGTGTGTGTGTGTGTGTGTGTATGTGTTGTCTTTGTCTGGTCTTGGTATCAGGGTGATGGTGGCCTTGTAGAATGAATTAGGAAGTGTTCCTTCCTCTACAATTTTTTGAAAGAGCTTTAGAAGGCTAGGCATTGGCTCTTCTCTAAATGTTTGATAGAATTCTCCTGTGAAGACATCTGGTCTTAGGCTTTTGTTTTTAGGGAGATATTTGATCACCGCTTCAATTTCAGTGCTTGTAATTGGGTTTCTTCTTGGTTCAGTCATGGAAGTTTGAACTTTTCTAAAAATCTGTCCATTTCTCCCAGGTTATCTAATTTATTGCCATATAGTTGTTCGTAATAGTCTCTTATAATCTTTTGTATTTCTGCATTGTCTGTTGTAAGCTCTCCTTTTTCATTTCTAATTTTGTTGATTTGATTCTTCTCNGGTTATCTAATTTATTGCCATATAGTTGTTCGTAATAGTCTCTTATAATCTTTTGTATTTCTGCATTGTCTGTTGTAAGCTCTCCTTTTTCATTTCTAATTTTGTTGATTTGATTCTTCTCTGTTTTTTTCTTGATGAGTCTCGCTAAAGGTTTGTCAATTTTGTTTATCTTCTCAAAGAACCAGCTTGTAGCTTTATTAATCCTTACTGTTGTCTCTTTGATTTCTTTTTCCTTTATTTCTGCTCAGATCTTTATGATTTCTTTCCTTCTACTAATTTTTTTTTTGGTTCTCCTTTTTCCGGTTGTTGTAGGTGTAAATTTAGGCTGTCTATTCCACGCTTTTCTTTTCTTTTCTTTTCTTTTTTGAGGTAGGATTGTATCGCTATAAACTTGCCTCTTAGAACTGCTTCTGCTGCATCCCATAGGTTTTGAGTTGTCATGATTTCATTGTCATTTGTTTCTAGAAATTTTCTTATTTCCCTTTTGAGTTCTTCAGTAACCTGTTGGTTATTTAGAAATGTGTTGTTTAGTCTTCATGTGTTTGTGTTTCTTACACTTTTTTCTTGTAATTGATATCTAGTATCATAGCATTGTGGTTGGAGAAGATGCTTGATACCATTTCAATTTTCCTAAATTTACTGAGGTTTGATTTGTGACCCAAGATGTGGTCTGTCCTGGAGANTTTTTCTTGTAATTGATATCTAGTATCATAGCATTGTGGTTGGAGAAGATGCTTGATACCATTTCAATTTTCCTAAATTTACTGAGGTTTGATTTGTGACCCAAGATGTGGTCTGTCCTGGAGAATGTTCCATGTGTACTTCAGAAGAAGATGTATTCTTCTGCATTTAGATGGTATGTCCTGAAGATATCAATGAGATCCATCTCATCTAATGTATCATTTAAGACTTGTGTTTCCTTAGTAGTTTTCCATTTTGATGATCTGTCCATTGGTGTGCGTGGGGTGTTAAAATATCCTACTACTATTGTGTTACCGTCAGTTTCTCCTGTTATGTCTGTTAGTGTTTTTCTTATGTATTGAGGTTCTCCTATGTTGGGTACATAGATATTTACAATTGTTATGTCTTCCTCTTGGATTGACCCCTTGATCATTATATAGTGTCCTTCCTTATCTCTTGTAATCGTCTTTATTTTAAGGCCTATTTTGTCTGATATGAGGATTGCTACTCCAGCTTTCTTTTGCTTCCCACTTGCATGGAATATATTTTTCCATCCTCTCACTTTCAGTCTGTATGTGTCTTGAGGTCTGAAGTGGGTTTCTTGTAGACAGCATATATATGGGTCTTGTTTTTGTGTCTGTTCAGCCGGTCTGTGTCTCTTCATTGGAGCATTTAATCCATTTACATTTAAAGTAGCTATTGATATATGTGTTCCTGTTGCCATTTTCTAATTGTTTGGGGTTGATTTTGTAGATTTTTTTTCCTCTGTTGGATTTCTTGACTGTATAAGTCCCTTTAAAATTTGTTGCAAAGCTGGTTTGGTGGTACTGAATTCTCTTAGCTTTTGCTTGTCTGAAAAGCTTTTTATTTCTCTATCAGTTTTGAATGAGATCCTTTCTGGGCACTGTAATCTTGGTTGTAGATTTTTCCCTTTCAGTACTTTAAATATATTCTGCCATTCCCTTCTGGCCTGCAGAGTTTCTACTGAAAGATCAGCTGTTAAGCGTATGGATGGAGTTTCCCTTGTATGTTACTTGTTGCTTCTCCCTTGCTGCCTTTTAATATTCTTTCTTTGTGTTTAGTCTTTGTTAGTTTGATTAGTATGTGTCTAGAGGAGGCTGGAGGGCTAAAGTCCATGAGGCAGTCTCTTATACACATCTAGATGTGTATAAGAGACAGTTCTTGTAGACAGCATATATATGGGTCTTGTTTTTGTGTCTGTTCAGCCTGTCTGTGTCTCTTCATTGGAGCATTTAATCCATTTACATTTAAAGTAGCTATTGATATATGTGTTCCTGTTGCCATTTTCTAATTGTTTGGGGTTGATTTTGTAGATTTTTTTTCCTCTGTTGGATTTCTTGACTGTATAAGTCCCTTTAAAATTTGTTGCAAAGCTGGTTTGGTGGTACTGAATTCTCTTAGCTTTTGCTTGTCTGAAAAGCTTTTTATTTCTCTATCAGTTTTGAATGAGATCCTTTCTGGGCACTGTAATCTTGGTTGTAGATTTTTCCCTTTCAGTACTTTAAATATATTCTGCCATTCCCTTCTGGCCTGCAGAGTTTCTACTGAAAGATCAGCTGTTAAGCGTATGGATGGAGTTTCCCTTGTATGTTACTTGTTGCTTCTCCCTTGCTGCCTTTTAATATTCTTTCTTTGTGTTTAGTCTTTGTTAGTTTGATTAGTATGTGTCTTGGCGTGTTTCTACTTGGGTTTATCCTGTATGGGACTCTTTGTGCTTTTTGCATTTCTTTTTCTTGGGGATGGTTTTGATCACTGCCTCTTGTACGATATGGCATACTTCTGTCCATAGTTCTTCAGGCACTCTGTCTATCAGGTCTAATCCCTTGAATCTATTTGTCACTTCCACTGTATAATCATAAGGGATGTGATTTAGGTTATACCTGAGTGGTCTAGTGGTTTTCCCTACTTTCTTCAATTTAAGTCTCAATTTTGTAATAAGGAGTTCATGATCTGAGCCACAGTCAGCTCCCAGTCTTGTTTTTGCTGTCTATATAGAGTTTCCCCATCTTCAGCTGCAAAGAATATAATCGGTCTGATTTTGGTCTTGGCCATCTCTTGATGTTCATGAATAGAGTCATCTCTCGTTTTGATGGGAGAGGGTGTTTGCTATTAAATTAATTATTTAATTTATTTTAATTAGAGGATAATTACTTTGCAATATTGTGATTGTTTTTGCCGTACATCGACACGAATCAGCCACAGGGGCACATGGGTCTCCCCATCGTGAACCGTGCCCCCCACCTCCTCCCCACCCAGTCCCTTCAGGTTGTCCCAGAGTACAGACTTTGTGTCTCCTGCTTCATGCATCAAACTTGCCCTCGTCATCTACTTTACATATGGTAATATACAGGTTTCAATGCTATTCTCTCAAATCATCCCATGCTCGCCTTCTCCCACATAGTCCAAAAGTCTGTTCTTTACATCAGTTTTCTCTTTTGGCCCATTCCATATAGGATCATCATTATCGTCTTTTAAAATTCCATATATATGCGTTAATGTACTGTACTGACTGGTGTTTTTCTTTCTGATGTACATCACTCTGTGTAATAGGCTCTGGTTTCATCCACCTCATTAGAACTGACTCAAATGTACCTTTTTATAGCTGAGTAATACTCCATTCTTTATATGTTCCACAACTTCCTTGTCCATTCGTCTACCAATGGACAGCTAGGTTGCTTCCATGTCCTAGCTATTGTAAACAATGCTGCAATGAACATTGGGGTACATGTGACTTTCAATTCTGGTTTCCTTGGGTACATGCCCAGCAGTGGGATTTCTGGGTCATATGGCAGTTCTATTTCCAGGTTTTTAAAGAATCTCCACACTGTTCTCCGTAGTGGCTGTACCAGTTTGCATTCCCACCGATAGTGTAGGAGGGTTCCCTTTTCTCCACACCCTCTCCAGCATTTATTGTTTGTAGACTTTTTAATGGCAAGCCATTCTGACTGGCATGAGATGTTACCTCATTGTGGTTTTGATTTGCACTTCTCTAATAATTAGTGACGTTGAGCACCTTTTCATGTGCTTATTAGTCCATTAGTATGTCTTCTTTGGAGAAATGTCTGTTTCGTTCTTTGGCCCATTTTTTATTGTTTTTTGTTTTTCTGGTATTGAGGTGCATGAGCTGCTTGTATATTTTGTAGATTAGTTCTTTGCCAGTTGTTTCATTTGTTATTATTTTCTCCCGTTCTGAAGGCTGCATTTTTACCTTGCTTATAGTTTCCTTCATTGTGCAAAAACTTTTATGTTTAATTAGCTCCCATTTGTTTATTTTTGTTTTCATTTCCATAACTCTGGGAGGTGAGTCATAGAGGGTCTTGCTGTGGTTTATATCAGAGAGTGTTATACTTATGTTTTACTCTAAGAGTTTTATAGTTTCTGGTCTTACATTTAGATCTGTAATCCGTTTTGTGTGTATTTTTGTGTATGGTGTTAGAAAGTGTTCTAGTTTCATTCTTTTACACGTGGTTGGCCAGTTTTCCCTACTTTCTTCAATTTAAGCCTGAATTTGGAAATAAGGAGTTCATGATCTGAGCCACAGTCAGCTCCTGGTCTTGTTTTTGTTGACTGTATAGAGCTTCTCCATCTTTGGCTGCAAAGAATATAATCAATCTGATTTCGGTGTTGACCATCTGGTGATGTCCATGTGTAGAGT
>SJYX01011431.1:118978-165590 GCA_006410675.1 Oreotragus oreotragus
TGGTTTTTCCTGTGGTCATGTATGGATGTGAAAGTTGGACTGTGAAGAAAGCTGAGCGCCGAAGAATTGATGCTTTTGAACTGTGGTGTTGGAGAAGACTCTTGAGAGTCCCTTGGACTGCAAGGAGATCCAACCAGTCCATTCTGAAGGAGATCAACCCTGGGATTTCTTTGGAAGGAATGATGCTAAAGCTGAAACTCCAGTACTTTGGCCACCTCATGCAAAGAGTTGACTCATTGGAAAAGACTCTGATGCTGGGAGGGATTGAGGGCAGGAGGAGAAGGGGACGACCGAGGATGAGATGGCTGGATGGCATCACAGACTCGATGGACGTGAGTCTGAGTGAACTCCGGGAGATGGTGATGGACAGGGAGGCCTGGCGTGCTGCAATTCATGGGTTCACAGAGTCAGACACGACTGAGCGACTGAACTGAACTGGCCAGTTTTCCCAGCACCACTTGTTAAAGAGACTGCATTTTCTCTGTTGTATATTTTTGCCTCCTTTGTCAAAGATAAGCTGTCCATAGGTGCCTGGTTTTATCTTTGGGCTTTCTATTTTGTTCCATTGATCTATATTTCTGTCTTTGTGCCAGTACCATACTGTCTTGATGACTGTAGCATTGTAGTATAATCTGAAGTCAGGCAGGTTGATTCCTCCAATTCCATTCTTTTTTCTCAAGATTGCTTTGGCTATTCGAGGTTTCTTGTGTTTCTATACAAATTGTGAAATAATTTGTCCTAGTTCTGTGAAAAATACCGTTGGTTGCTTGATAGGGATTGTATTGAATCTGTAGATTGCTTCGGGTCATATAGTCATTTTCACTCTGTTGATTTTTCCAATCCACAAACATGGTATATTTCTCCATTTGTTTGTGTCATTTTTTATATCTTTCATCAATGTTTTATATTTCTCTATATATAGGTCTTTTGTTTCTTTAGGTAAGTTTATTCCTAAGTATTTTATTCTTTTTGTTGCAATGGTGAACGGGATTGTTTCCTTAGTTTCTCTTTCTGATTTCTCATTGTTGGTGTATAGGAATGCAAGGGATTTCTGTGCATTAGATTTATATCTTGAAGCTTTACTATAATCATTGATTAGCTGTAGTAATTTTATAGTGGTACCTTTAGTGTTTCCTGTGTAGAGGATCATGTCATCTGCAAACAGTGAGGGTTTTACTTCTTCTTTTCCAATCTGGATTATTTTTATTTCTTTTTCTTCTCTGATTGCTGTGGCTAGGACTTCCAAAACCATATTGAATAGTAGTGGGCACCCTTGTCTTGTTCCTCATTTTAGAGGAAATGTTTTCAGTTTTTCACCATTGAGGATAATTTTTGCTGGAGTTTTCGTCTATGGCTTTTATTGTGTTGAGGTTTGTTCCTTCTATGTCTGCTTTCTCAAGAGTTTTTCTTGTTTTGTTTTGTTTAAATCATAACTTGGTGTTGAATTTTGTCAGAGGCTTTCTCTACATTTATTGAGATAACTTTATGTTTTTTATCTTTTAATTTGTTAATATGGTGTATCACATTGATTGATTTGCAAATATTAAAGAATCTTTACATCTGTGGAATAAAATCCACTTGGTCATGATGTATGGTCTTTTTAATATGATGTTGGATTCTGTTTGCTAGAATATTTTTGAGGATATTTGCATCTGTGTTAATCAGTGATAATTGGCCTGTAGTTTTGTTTTTTTGTGTGTGGTAACTTAGTCTGGTTTGGTATTAGAGTAATGGGGGGGCTCATAGAATGACTTTGGGAATTTACCTTCTTCAATTTTCTGGAAGAGGTTGAGTAGATTGGTGTTAACTCTTCTTGAAATTTTTAGTAGAATTCACCTGAGAAGCCATCTGGCTCTGGGCTTCTGTTTGTTGGAAGAATTTTCATTACAGTTTTGATTTCTGCACTTGAGAGGGGTCTGTTCAGATTTTCTACTCCTTCCTGGTTCAGTTTTGGAAAGTAATACTTTGCTAAGAATTTGTCCATTTCTTCCAAATTGTCCATTTTATTGGCATATAGTTTGCTCACAGTAGTCTCTTATGATCTTTTGTATTTCTATGTTGTCTGTTGTGATTTCTCCATTTTAATTTCTGCTTTTATAGATTTGATTCTTCTCCCTTTCTTTCTTGATGAGTCTGGCTAATGGTTTGTCTATTTTATTTATCTTCTCAAACAACCAGCTTTTAGTTTTGTTGAGCTTCGCTATACTCTCCTTCATTTCTTTATCACTTATTTCTGCTCTGATTTTTATAATTTCTTTCCTTCTACTAACTCTGGGGTTTTTTGTTTGTTTGTTTGTTCTTCTTTTTCTATTTGTTTTAGGTGCAAAGTAGGGGTTGTTTGTTAGATGTTTCTCTTTTTTCCCGTGGTAGGCTTTTATTGCTATGAACCTCTTAGCACTGCTTTTACTCAGTCCCATAGGTTTGTAGTCCATGTGTTTCATTTTCATTTGTTTCTATGCATATTTTGATTTCATTTTTTATTTCCTCCATGATCTGTTGGTTATTCAGAAGACTTGTTGTTTAGCCTCCATATGTTTTTGTTTTTTATAGTTTTTTTTCCCCCCTGTAGTTGATATCTAATCTGACTGCACTGTGATCAGAGAAGGTGCTTGAAATGATTTCAATTTTCTAAAATTTACCAAGGTTAGATTTTTTGCCCAGGATGTATGTGATCTATCTTGGAGAATATTCCATGCACACTTGAGAAATGGGTGAAATCTATTGTTTTTGGATTAAATTCCCTGTAATTATTAATTTGGTCAAACTGGACCATCGTATCATTTAAAGCTTGTGTTTCCTTGTTAATTTTCTGTTTGGTTGATCTATCCATAGGTGTGAGTGGGGTATTAAAGTCCCTCATTATTATTGTATTACTGTTAACTTCCACCTTCATACTTGTTAGCATTTGCCTTATGTATTGAGGTGCTCCTATGTTGGGTATACATATATTTATAATTGTTATATCTTCTTCTTGGATTGATCCCTTGATCAGTATGTAGTGGCCTTCTCTGTCTCTTATCACGGTCTTTATTTCAAAGTTTATTTTATCTGATGTCAGTATTGCTACTCCTGCATTCTTTTGGTCTCCATTTGCATGAAATATCTTTTCCCAGCCCCTCATTTTCAGTCTGTATGTGTTCCCTGGTTTGAGATGGGTCTCTTGTAGACAGCATATATAGGGGTCTTGTTTTTGTATCCATTCAGCCACTCTTTGTCTTTTGGTTGGAGCATTTAACCTATTTACATTTAAGGTAATTATTGATAAGTATGATCCCATTATCATTTACTTTGTTGTTTTGGGTTTGTTTTTATAAACCTTTTCTGTGTTTCCTGTCTAGAGGAGATCTTTTAGCATTTGTTGAAGAGCTGGTTTGGTGGTGCTGAATTCTCTCAGCTTTTGCTTGTCTGTAAAGCTTTTGATTTCTCCTTCATATTTGAATGAGATCCTTGCTGGGTAGAGTAATCTGGGTTGTAGGTTTTTTTCTTTTATTACTTTAAGTATGTCCTGTCATTCCCTTCTGGCCTGAAGAGTTTCTATTGAAAGATCAGCTGTTATCCTTATGGGAATCCCCTTGTGTGTTATTTGTTGCTTTTCCCTTGCTGCTTTTAATGTTTTCTCTTTGTGTTTAATTTTTGTTGGTTTGATTAATATGTGTCAGTCAAGCCAGTAGTCAAGTCCCTAAGTGCTCTCCACAGGCAGGAACACCCAGAGAGATTCACAGAGTTATATAGAGAAGAGAAGAGGCAGGAGAGACATAGAGGTGACCAGGAGTAGAAAAGGGAGAGTCAAAAGGGGATAGCACAATGAAACCAGTAATCAAATCCTTAAGTGAAAATGTATACTGAAGATTAGATTCTTAAAGGTAGAAAATTGATAACAAATATCAAAAAGCAAAGGTTAAAAAACTAGAATAGAGGTTAGACTCTCAAAAATACAATATAAAAAAAGAAAAAAGTCAGTCACAAAAGTTAAAAAAATGTATATGGCAGTTGTTTTTTAAAAATCCTTTCTTTAAAAGAAATGTAATAGTAGGCTATGAAAATGAAAGTTAAAGAGTAATAAAGAACTAAAATTTCTTAAAAATTAATAAGCGATCATAGTAAAAATATATCTAGGAATTTATCTGGAGTTGTTGTGGGCAGTGTGGGGTCTGTTCAGTATCAGATAGTCCCTTGTTCTGGCTTATACTTATTCTCAGGGTCTATAATTGCCCCTCACATGCTCAGCCTCAGCATTAACTTCAGGGTTTTAATCTGTTGCACCTGTCGCTTCTGGAGCAGTTACCCCTTTTTTTATTTTGGCTTCCTCTGTTTGCCAGTCTCTTTGTGTCTAATTTCCACCCTGACACAAGGGGACCAAGGTGGCCACCTATTTAGGCTCACTTGTTCAGGCATGTATTTCCCGGGTCCACACTGCTCAGGTTCCAGGGTGCTCTGCAAGGGCACTGTCCTAAGTGGGCCCTGCATTTCAAGCACTTCCCAGGTCTAAGCCTCTCAGGTTCTTGGGTGCTCCACAAAGGCACAGACCCAGATGTGCTGTGTGTTTTGTGCCCTTCCCAGGTCCAAGCTGCTCCAGGTGCTTGGTAAGTGCACTGTCCCTGGTGGGCCGTGTGTCTTATACACTTCCCCAGTCCCAGCCAAACGGTTTCCTGGGTGCTCCACGTGGGCACAGTCCCAGGTGTACCATGTGTCTCCTCTGAGGAACTGATCTCAGGCTGTGACACTCCTGACAGATGTGAACCGTCCAGGATCCCAAGAAGATGTGGTTGGCAACTGGCAGCCTGCTCACAGTTTGGTGAAAGATGTGGTCTCTGGGGCCAAGATTGCATTAGCCCCTTACCTTCTGGTGAGCGGGCTCTGGCTATAGCTCTGGCTATTGCACTCTTGTCTCTCTGCCTCCAGGGAAGGAGGGTCCTAAACATCAGCTGGCTTGCTCTCCTTTGGTATTTGCTAGGGAAAAAATCCTTTGTTCTGTGAGCACACCAGGGGTGACCATGCAGCATTAGAGCCTTTTGCAGGAAAGGTCTCCCCCTCCTTTTTTTTTTTTTTTGGTCTCTCTGGCGATCCCACGGTTTGGGTTGCTATGTCACATTAGCCCCCTCAGATTGTCCTCATGTCATTCAAGCCTGGTCCTTACCCTAAGGACCAGTGGTGCAACCCATGCTTCCCTGACCAGCCCCCACTCGCATGCTGGCCTACGCAAACCTCTGAGCTGCTCCTCCACAAGTAGTTACAGTTAGGCATGTATTCTGTGTGTATGTGTGTTTTTCCAGTTGCATGGCCCTCTGAGATTCCACTGACACACATGTGAGAGGGTTTCCTATTGTGTGGAAACTTCTCCTCTTTCACGACTCCCTCTGCAGGATGGGTCTCTGTCCCTAAATTCTATGCCTCTGTTTCTGTCTGTTATATTTTGTCCTACCTCCTTTTGAAGAGATTGTGCTGCCTTTCTGGGTGCCCAGTGTCCTCTGCCAGCATTCAGAAGTTGTTCTGTGGAAGTTTCTCAACATTCAAATGATCTTTTAATGCATTTGTTGGGGGGAGGTGGAAAGTGGTCTCCTCATCCTATTCCTCCACCATCTTGGGACTGCCCCTGGTTGTAAGTCTTTAGAGAATTCAGGCAGTTTTAATTTTAAAGTAGTATCATTGAATGCACACACACACACACACACATACATACACACATATTCGTCCCCTCCCCCCTCCCCCAAGAGTATGAAGGATAGTCAGGATGATGTAGCTTTTGGCCAATGGGAAAGACCTTACAAATTTTTAAATTCTGGTCACAGTAAAATGAGCGCTTCTGTCACTACAAAGATGAGTTAGGTATTCTGCAAGTAGGGAAAACAAAAATGTAATAGAATTTTAATCCATTACCTTAGGCAAGTGGAAGCTTCTAGCCGTCAGAGGAAGGACAGACAAATTGTGGGGAGTTGTGAAAATTTCACTTGCAAATATTCAAAGGATCTTGAGGCTATGGCTCCTGTCCATGTGCCATCTTTGGAGATTTTACAGATTTATGAATCTTGCAGGTTCAGTATGCACTGGGGATATCCTATTCTATCTAGTTAAAAGTTTCTCAACAATGTTGCCTCAGAATAATTTTCAAGTCAGTTTACTTCTTGGGTCATGGTATGCAATTTTTTTGTTATTGTTTTGCTTTACCAATCTCCAAAGGGTCTTGGTGACCAAAAAGCTGTCTTGGTGACTCCATAACCCACCTGACTAGAGGGTAAACCCAAGTTTCTCCAATATATGTTTAAAAAAAAAAAAAAAAAAAAAAAACCCTGGCGTTTGTGATTGAAGATTGCTCAAGGTTTCATAAAAGCGACCTAAACTGTTTTTAAATTTGCTGATCCCATTGGGCTTGGGTGAGACTAGCCTCTTTAGAATAGTGGTCAATCAAAATGCTTTCTTTTGCTTTCATGGGTTTGTTCCTTAGTATGAGCTTCCAGGTTAAATACATGCCATTCCTTAGGAAGGAGTAAGTCATCTAGTAAAGCTTACACTTGCTTATTATGCTTAATGGGAGTACAACAGCTAGGAAAGAAACCTCAATTATTTTTTCCCTACCTACCAGAATCATGAACCATTCCAAAGGCCTATCTCTGGCTGTTTTGTGGTAACACAGTATGGTATATGCTTTGTGAGATGACAGTTGCTGCTGTTGCTATTCAGTCACTAAGGCGTGTCTGACACTCTGTGACTTCATGGACCACAGCATGCCAGGCACCTCTGTCCTCCACTGTCTCCCAGAGTTTGCTCAAATTCGTGTCCATTGAGTCGATGTTGCTATCTAACCATTTCATCCTCTGCCAACCCCTTCTCCGTTTGTCTTCAGTCTTTCCCAGCATCAGAATCTTCAACAGTGAGTTGGCTCTTCACATCAGGTGGCCAAAGTATTAGAACTTCAGCTTCAGCATGAGTCCTTCCAATGAATATTCAGGTAATTTTCCTTAGGATTGACTCGTTTGATCTCCTTGCAATCCTAGGGACTCTCAAGAGTCTTCTCTAGCACCACAATTCCAAAGCATCAATTCTTTGGTGCTTAGCCTTCTTTATGATCCAGCTCTCATATCCATACCTGACTACTGCACAAACCATGGCTATACGGACCTCTGTCAGCAAAGTGATGTCTCCGCTTTTTAATGAATTGTCTAGATTTGTCACAGTTTTCCTTCCAAGGAACAAGCGCCCTTTAATTTTCTGGCTACAGTCACTGTCCAGTGATTTTGTAGCCCAAGAAAATAAAATCTGTCACTGCTTCTACTATTCTCCCTTCTATTTGCCATGAACTGATGCAGCTGGATGCCATGATCTTTTTTTTTTTTTTGTTTGATCTCCTTGCAATCCTAGGGACTCTCAAGAGTCTTCTCTAGCACCACAATTCCAAAGCATCAATTCTTTGGTGCTTAGCCTTCTTTATGATCCAGCTCTCATATCCATACCTGACTACTGCACAAACCATGGCTATACGGACCTCTGTCAGCAAAGTGATGTCTCCGCTTTTTAATGAATTGTCTAGATTTGTCACAGTTTTCCTTCCAAGGAACAAGCGCCCTTTAATTTTCTGGCTACAGTCACTGTCCAGTGATTTTGTAGCCCAAGAAAATAAAATCTGTCACTGCTTCTACTATTCTCCCTTCTATTTGCCATGAACTGATGCAGCTGGATGCCATGATCTTTTTTTTTTTTTTCATGTTGTTTCAAGGCTGCTTTTTCACTCTCTTCTTTCACCCTCTATCAAGAGACTCTTTAATTCATCTTTATTTTCTGACATTAGAATGGTATCATCTACATATCTGAGGTTATTGATATTTCTCCCAGCAATCTTTTTAGTTAGTCAGTTTGTTTTTATCCTGACTTTTCTTCTCTTTTGCCTGATTCTGTCCTCACTACATCCTGACTCTTTTCCTTTCTATGGCCTGAATCTGTCTTACATCAACCTGACTCTTTTCCTCTCTAGGGCCTACTCTGGTCCTCACTACATCCTGACTCTTTTCCTCTCTCTGGCCTGACTCTGCTTCTCACTGCATCCTTGATTCCAGCTTGTGATTCATCCATCCTGGCATTTTGCATGATGGGCACTGCATATAAGTTAAATAGGCAGGGTGAAAATATACAGTCTTGTTGTACTTCTCTCCAAATTTTGAACCAGTCAGTTGTTCCATGTAAGGTTCTAACTGTTGGGTCTTGACCCACATACAGGTTTCTCATGAGACAGGAAAATTAAGAATTTTCCAGAGTTCTTTGGGATTCACACAGTCAAAGGCTTTAGCATAGTCAATGAAGCAGAAGTAAATGATCTTCTGGAACTCCCTTGCTTTCTCAATGATCAATGAATGTTGGCAATTTGATCTCTGGTTCCTCTGCCCCTTTGAAACCCAGCTTATACATCTGGAAGTTCTTGGTCCATGTACTGCTGAAAACTAGCTGAAAGGATTTTGAGCATAACCTTGCTAGCATGTGAAATGAACACAACTGTACAGTAGTTTGAGCATTCTTTGGTATTGCCCTTCTTTGAGACTGGGAAAAAAACTGACTCTTTCCAGTCCTGTGGCCACTGCTGGTTTTCCAAAATTCCTGACCTATTGAGTTCAGCACATTAACAGCTTCATCTTTTAGGATTTTATTTTATTTTTTAATTAATTTATTGTAATTGGAGGGTAATTACTTTATAATATGGTAGTGGTTTTTGCCATACATTGACATGAATCAGCCATGGGTGTACATGTGTTCCCCATCCAGAACCCCTAGGGTTCCCTTTTCTCCACACCCTCTCCAGCATTTATTGCTTGCAGACTTTTGGATCGCAGCCATTCTGACTGGTGTGAAGTGGTACCTCACTGTGGTTTTGATTTGTATTTCTCTGAGAATGATGGATGTTGAGCATCTTTTCATGTGTTTGTTAGGCATTCGTATGTCTTCTTTGGAGAAATTTCTGTTTAGTTCTTTGGCCCATTTTTTTTTGATTGGGTCATTTATTTTTCTGGAATTGAGCTGCAGGGGCTGCTTGTATATTTTTGAGATTCATTCTTTGTCAGTTGCTTCTTTTGCTATTATTTTCTCCCATTCAGAAGGCTGTCTTTTCACCTTGCTTATAGTTTCCTTCATTGTACAAAAGCTTTTAAGTTTAATTAGGTCCCATTTGTTTATTTTTGCTTTTATTTCCATTACTCTGGGAGGTGGGCGATAGAGGATCCTGCTGTGATTTATGTCAGAGAGTGTTTCACCTATGTTTTCCTCTAGGTTTTATAGTTTCTTGTCTTACATTTAGATCTTTAATCCATTTTGAGTTTATTTTTGTGTATGGTGTTAGAAAGTGTTCTAGTTTCATTCTTTTACAAGTGGCTGACCAGTTTTCCCAGCACCACTTGTTAAAGAGAATGTCTTTTCTCCATTGTATATTCTTGCCTCCTTTGTCAACAATAAGTTGTCCATAGGTGTGTGGATTTATCTCTGGGCTTTCTAGTTTGTTCCATTGATCTATTTTTCTGTCTTTGTGCCAGTACCATACTGTCTTGATGACTGTAGCTTTGTAGTAGAGCCTGAAGTCAGGCAGGTTGATTCCTCCAGTTCCATTCTTCCTTCTCAAGATTGCTTTGGCTATTCGAGGTTTTTTGTATTTCCATACAAATTGTGAAATTATTTGTTCTACTTCTCTGAAAAATACCGTTGGTAGCTTGATAGGGATTGCCTTGAATCTATAGATTACTTTGGGTAGTATACTCATTTTCACTCAACTGATTCTTCTAATCCATGATCATGGTATATTTNTTGCTTTGGCTATTCGAGGTTTTTTGTATTTCCATACAAATTGTGAAATTATTTGTTCTACTTCTCTGAAAAATACCGTTGGTAGCTTGATAGGGATTGCCTTGAATCTATAGATTACTTTGGGTAGTATACTCATTTTCACTCAACTGATTCTTCTAATCCATGATCATGGTATATTTCTCCATCTATTTGTGTCATCTTTGATTTCTTTCATCAGTGTTTTATAATGTTCTATATATAGGTCTTTTTTTTCCTCTAGGTAGATTTTTTTTTAAATGAATTTATTTAAACTGGAGGATAATTACTTTATAATGTTGTGATGGTTTTTGCCATACATCAGCATGAATTGGTAGATTTATTTGTTATGAGGCCTGGCGTGCTGCGATTCATGGGGTCGCAAAGAGTCGGACACGACTGAGCGACTGAACTGATATAAGTTGTGATCATTTGGACTTGATTCATGAAAGTGTGAAGAGCTCTTTAATACTGTATATTAAAAATGCTTGGTTTTATTAGAATTTGAAGACTAGAGAAAATATATTGTTGGATCCCTAAATATTTGAATATAGATCTTAATATTTTTGCAGTTATTATTTCTCTAGATTTTTACAAATTCTGTGTCTCAAATCAGCTTCTGCATTGCTTCTTTATATTTTAGACTTATGTGTTTGAGGTCAGGGAACTTTTTAAGAGTGATGGGAACCTGAACTTTTTCACTGTAGCCATACTCAAATATGATGGTATGGTTTCATATAAAATTTTACAGCAAATGTTACAAAATCTCTTGGTATTGATTGAAACTTAATTGGATTTTGTCTACAACTTAGTGGATCATTTAATGCCAAGTGATCTGGCACCCCTGTGATTTAGTATCACCTGGTAAATGTGCTCCTAAAGAGGTCTAAAATTTCCACAGAAGGTGCATTTTATTTTATTTTATTTATTGTATTAATTTTTATTTTTACTTTATTTTACTTCACAGTACTGTATTGGTTTTGGCATACATTGGCATGAATCCATCACGGGTGTACATGAACTCCCAAACATGAATCCCCGCTCCCACCTCTCACCCCACATTATCCCTCTGGATCATCCCCATACACCAGCCCCAAACATCCTGCATTGAACATAGACTGGCGATTCGTTTCTTACATGATAGTATACATATTTCGATGGTATTCTCCCAAATCATCCCACCCTCTCCCTCTCCCTCAGAGTCCAAAAGTCCGCTCTACACATCTGTGTCTCTTTTGCTGTCTTGCATACAGGGTCCTTATTACCNATTTCAATGCTATTCTCCCAAATCATCCCACCCTCTCCCTCTCCCTCTCCCTCAGAGTCCAAAAGTCTGCTCTACACATCTGTGTCTCTTTTGCTGTCTTGCATACAGGGTCCTTATTACCATCTTTCTAAATTCCATATATATGTGTTAGTATACTGTATTGGTGTTTTTCTTTCTGGCTTACTTCACTCTGTATAATCGGTTCCAGTTTCATCCATCTTATTAGAACTGATTCAAATGTATTCTTTTTAATGGCTGAGTAATACTCCATTGTGTATATGTACCACAGGTTTCTTATCCATTCATCTGCTGATGTGGTCCAAACTTTTTGTAAAGCAGTTTGGCAATATCTAGTCAAACTGAAGATGTGCATATACTCTGTGACTCAGCAATTCCACTCCCAGGTTTGTATCTACAAAAGCTCTCACACATGCATAAGAAAATGTTTATAAGAACATTCATGTCGTTTATAATAGCAAAAAGCCAAGAAAAAAAGACTGAAATATCTAACAACAGGAAAATGGATAAATAAATTGTGATATGTTCATAATCACGGCATGTCATAAAGCAGTGGAAATGAATAGACCAACACATGGCAGCATGAATGAACCTAATCCCATTTCCCAGAGGTACTCTCTACTGATCCCTTGCAGGCATTTTTTTCTATGCATATACAAATACATAGGTACACACATAAAGTTTCTTTCAATATAATAATCGAATTATATATGGATTACATGGACAGAAGTAACATTTTTAAACTAAAAATAAATGGAATTTTATTGGGTTGGCCAAAAAGTTTGTTTGGGTTTTCCTGTAATATCTTACAGAAAAATTTGAATGAACTTTTTGGCCAATCCAATGCTATATGTGGGAGACATGGGTTCCATCTTTGGGTTGGGAAGATCCCCTGGAGGAGGGCATGGCAACCCACTCCAGTATTCTTGCCTGGAAAATCCCCATAGACAGAGGAGCCCGGTGGGCTACAGTCCATGGGGTCGCAAAGAGTCAGACACGACTGGGCAACTAAATACAGCACAGCAATACTATATGTGTTGTTCCACACTTCCTTTTTTCATTTATCAGGGTCCCATGTCAACACATCAGCTCATAGTGATTTGCCGCCTTCTTCTACCACAATTTGTTATTGAAACTTCTATTTTTAATTCAATAAGAGATACATGATCACACTCTAGATGCAAAATGTTCAAACAATACAGATAGAATGATAAAATCCTTCACAAAATAGAGAAAACCTTTCACAAAACTGCCATCCTTAACACATATACCGCACACACACACTCTTTTAATCTCAGGCCCCTCCCTGGAGATAAACCATTGCTGTATTTGATGTATATCCTTCCAGATTCATTTACTCCCACAAAGAAATAGGTCGTTTAGTTGCTGTGTATATGGTTGACACGTAAGTGGTTCTAAACTGTACATAATGTTCCATAAGTTACTCTTAATGATTTCTACATATTATAACTATCTCATTCTGTCATCCACTAGCTGATGTTTATTATTTATTATGCTATTATTTGCACTGTTCTAGGTATAGAAGCAAATAAGATGGACAGCCTCTATCCTCATGGAGTTTACATTCTGATGGGACATTCAGACAATAAACATGTAAATGAGTAAGTAATATAATTTCAGGTCGTGCTAAGTAATATGATGAAGATAGAGTGGGCATTGATAGTAAGTTCCCTACATATGAATTTGCAAGTTGCAAATGTTCAGAGATGCAAACATGCATGCCAGTCCCTGTATGCCAACTGTTATATTGTACTCCTGTACTTTTCAAGGAACTGTACCAGAAGATTAAAAATTTTTTATTTTTTGTGTTTGCTTTATTTTTCTGAAAAGTATTATAAACCTATTACAGTACAGTACTATATAGTCAATTGTGTTAGTTGGATACCCAGGCTAATTTCACTGGACTTACAAACACACTCTCGAAACAGAACTTATTTGTGTATAGGGGACTTACTCTATTTGCTTCTTAGAGTAAGAAATATACTTTATACTGCTACTTAATATCCATCGTAGAAACCTACACGCACAAAACCAATACACACACATGTACAGTTGAACAAATATTTCATGAAGTAGTATTTACTCTGATTAAGGGTGATGCACTGAAAATTTTTATACTGTTCTAATTCATTCAAAGGAAAAACCCTGCTAATCATAATCTGCCTAATTGTCTTCATTGCCCACTAATAGTTTGTGACTTCATTTTGAAAAATATTACTGCAAGGAACCAGTTCTCTACTGAGAATTAGATTATTTATAATTCTCTCCTGTTTCAAACAATGCTGCATGAAGCTGCTTTATCTTCATTTTGTGACTATTTCTGAGAACAAGATCCCTGACTGTATAATTACTATCTACTAAAAATTCCGATAAAATGTAGTCAACATATTGGAAAACTGATTTCTAACCCCAGATCTGTCATCACCATGATGTATACACTTTGGGTAATCTCTGGGCCTCAGTTTCCCCATCAGAAGCATGCTGATCTCAACATTCTAAAATCTGCTCTAAGTGGATGCCCCACCCCCTGACTCAGCGAGGGCAGGACTTCTCTCTGGCCCTTCTCCCCCTTTTCCGCTCACTGTTCCTTGGAAGCAGCCAGGAGAAAAGGGAAAAGGCAGGTCTGGGCGGGAGGGTGTGATGCCGGGCAGGGCAGAGGGAGGGGAAAGGGGAGGCCGGCCCCCTAGTAGGAAATGAGACAGGGTAAGAATAACACTTTATAAGCCTGCCGCCCTCTTTCTCCTCCCAAGCCCTGGCCACCTTCCAGCCTACTCCGTCCAGCCTCTTTCCCCTCCCAGACAGTCCTCATTTCTTCTTCCCCTAGGCAGCAGCTGGCCGGAGACCCCCAGTCTGCCAGAGCCAAGAGCCCGGGTGGGGTTGAGAACCTCAGCACAGAATGTTGACAACACTGCTGCCTCTGCTGCCCCTGCTCCTGCCCAGCTGGGCCCTCCACAGCCAGGAAGCCTCAGATGGTGAGTCGAGGGCATATGTCCTGTCCTGGGATGGTTCCAGGAACTCTCAGCCTGTCTGGGTACCCAGGCAAGACCAGAGAAGAGTTCATCCCCCAGGTTCTGGGCCTGCAGCCAGCTGGATCTCTCCAGAGGGCAGGCGATCCTGGGGACTGGTTTGTGTCCCCAAGCCAAGGTAATGAAGTTACAGTTCAGCAGCTCCTGGGAAGGGGGAGATGGAGGAGGCTAGGGGGAAACAAAGCTAGACAAATGGGAAAGGGGCTGGTAGAAATGGTGAGAGAATTAGCCATGGGGAGAGGGGAGAGGTGGGTGGGTGAAGTCTGGAGAGGGAGAGGTCTGAGGGGGATGGTGGATGGAGGTGAGTTTAGGGAAGATGGGAAAAGAGACGAGATGAGAGATAGAAGGAATGAGAGACACTGGGAGAAGTGATGGGAGTTTTGGGGAAAGACTAGGACTGTGAACTATGAGGGAGAAGAGGAGACTGGAGATGGTGGAGGAAGACTGGTGAGGGGAAACTCAGGGGAAAGGCAAGCTGTGGTCAGTAGGAAAACTCCATGGGGGTTCAGGCTGTCACAGGCTCCACTCAAGCAGAGAAGGGGAGTTTCTACCCTGCGTTATAGTTGCTCCCCCACCCCCTGCCCCAGAGAGACAGCAAATAACCAGTATTCAATGAGTGCTCACTACACTTCATACGTGTATTGACTCATTTAACCGCAACAAAATCTTTGCAAGGTGGGTAATACTATTATCTCCATTTTACAAAGGAGACTGCTCACCTAGCAGGTAAGAACCTTGTCTGGGGGTGACCCACACAGATATACTTATTCACATCTACAGATACAGAGCACAACTTCTCAGATGCAGACATGAACAGAGATACCCCCCACACACAGATTTACAACCTGGGACTCATTCCCTCCTCAAACATTCTCTGGGCACCAATTCCATGCCAGGCCCTTGGCAGGTGTAGGAGGCAGAGATAACCAGACATGATTCCACTGCCAAGTCGTGATGGATTCATGTCAATATATGCCAAAACCAATACAGTACTGTAAAGTAAAATAAAGTAAAATAAAAATTAAAAAAAAATCATATGGATTTTATCTTTCAATTTGTTAATGTGGTATATCACATTGATTGATTTGCTGATATTAAAGAATCCTTGCTTCCCTGGGATAAAGCCCACTTGATCATGATATATGATCTTTTTAATATGTTGTTGGACTCTGTTTCCTAGAATTTTGTTAAGGGTTTGTGCATCTGTGTTCATCAGTGATATTGGCCTGTGGTTTTCTTTTTTTGTGGCATCTTTGTCAGGTTTTGGTGTTAGGGTGATCGTGGCCTCATAGAATGGGTTTGGAAGTTTACCTTCCTCTGCAATTTTCTGGAAGAGTTTGAGTACGATAGGTGTTAGCTCTTCTTTAATTTTTGGTAGAATTCAGCTGTGAAGCCGTCTGGTCCTGGGATTTTGTTTACTGGAAGCTTTCTGATTACAGTTTTGATTTCCGTGCTTGTGATGGGTCTGTTAAGATTTTCTATTTCTTCCTGGTTCAGTTTTGGAAAGTTGTACTTTTCTAAGAACTTGTCTATTTCTTCCAAGTTGTCCATTTTATTGGCATATAGTTGCTGATAGTAGTCTCCTATGATCCTTTGTATTTCTGTGTTGTCTGTTGTGATTTCTCCATTTTCATTTCTAATTTTGTTGATTTGATTCTTCTCCCTTTTTCCTTGATGAGTCTGGCTAATGGTTTCTCTATTTTATTTATCTTCTCAAGGAACTAGCATTTAGCTTTGTTGATTGTTGCTATAGTCTCCTTTGTTTCTCTTTCATTTATTTCTGCCCTAATTTTTATGATTTCTTTCCTTCTACTAGCCCTGGAGTCCTTCATTTCTTCTTTTTCTAGTTGCTTTAGGTGTAAAGTTAGTTCAGTTATTTATTTGACTCCTTGATGAGTCTGGCTAATGGTTTCTCTATTTTATTTATCTTCTCAAGGAACTAGCATTTAGCTTTGTTGATTGTTGCTATAGTCTCCTTTGTTTCTCTTTCATTTATTTCTGCCCTAATTTTTATGATTTCTTTCCTTCTACTAGCCCTGGAGTCCTTCATTTCTTCTTTTTCTAGTTGCTTTAGGTGTAAAGTTAGTTCAGTTATTTATTTGACTTTTCTCTTGTATCTTGAGGTAAGCTTGTATTGCTATGAACCTTCCCCTTAGCACTGCCTTTACTGAATCCCATAAGGAAGGGTTGTTGTGTTTTCATTATCATTCGTTTTTATGCATTTCTTTCTTTCTTTCTCTCTCTCTCTTTTTTTTTTTTTTTNTTTTGAAAGTTTATAAAAATGAAATGTGTGTTATAAAATGAAAATTAAAGGAGTAATAAAGAATTTTAAAATTAAAATAATTAATTAAAAATGATAATAGCAAAATATATCTAGGAATTTCTCTGGAGCTGTTGAAGGCAGTGTGGGGTCAGTTCAGTTTCAGACAGTTAGTTCCTTGTTCCAGCTTATACTTCTTCTCAAGGTCCATAGGCCCCTTCCAGTGCTTAGTCGATGCTAACTACAGGGTTTTAATCTGTTGCACCTGTCAGTTCCACAGCAGTCTATTGCAAGTCTCTTCAGTGTCTAATTTCCTCCCTGACACAAGGGGGCGAAGGTGGTCACTTCTTTAGGCTTATTTATTCAGTTGTGCTGTAGGGGGCAGATGTGTATAAGAGACAGATGCAGGGTGTAGGATGCTTGGGACTGGTGCACTGGGATGACCTGGAGGGATAGTGTGGGGGTGGGGAGGTGGGAGGGGGATTCAGGATTGGGAACACGTGTACACCCGTGGCGGATTCATGTTGATGTGTGGCAAAACCAATACAATATTGTGAAGTATAAAAAATTTAAAAAAAAAAGAAACCTGAAAAAACTATTGATTTCTTTTTTGATTTCTTCTGTGATTTGTTCGTTATTCAGAAGCATGTTGTTTAGTTTCCATATTTTTGTGTTTTTAATAGTTTTTTTTCCCCCGTAGTTGACGTCTAATATTACTGCATTGTGATCAGAGAAGATGCTTGAAATGATTTCATTTTTTTTTTAATTTACCAAGGCTAGTATTATGGCCCAGGATGTGATCTATCCTGGAAAATGTTCCATGTGCACTTGAGAAATAGGTGAAATTCATTGTTTTGGGGTGAAATGTCCTATAGATATCAATTATTTCTAACTGGTCCATTGCATTGTTTAAAGTTTGTTTTTCCTTGCTAATTATCTGTTTAGTTGATCTATCCATAGGTGGGAGAAGGGGTATTAAAGTATCCTACTATTATTGTGTTACTGTTAATTTCCCCTTTCATACTAGTTAGCATTTGCCTTACATATTGTGGTGCTCCTATGTTGGGTGCATATATATTTATAATTGCTATATCTTCTTCTTGGATTGATCCTTTGATCATTGTGTACTGTCCCTCTTTGTCTTTTTTCACAGCCTTTATTTTCAAAGTCTATTTTATCTGATATGAGTATTGCTACTCCTGCTTTCTTTTGGTCTCCATTTGCGTGAAATCTCTTTTCCCAGCCCTTCGCTTTCAATCTGTATGTGTCCCTTGGTTTGAGGTGGGCTTCTTGTAGACAGCATATATAGGGGTCTTATTTTTGTATCCATTCAGCTAGCCTTTGTCTTTTGGTTGGGGCATTCAACCCATTTATGTTTAAGGTAATTATTGATAAGTATGATCCCGTTGCCATTTACTTTGTTGTTTTGGGTTTGAGTTTATAAACCTTTTTTGTGTTTCCTGTCTAGAGAAGTTCCTTTAGCATTTGTTGAAGAGCTGGTTTAGTGGTGCTGAATTCTCTCAGCTTTTGCTGGTCTGTAAACTTTTGATTTCTCCTTAATGTTTGAATGAGATCCTCGCTGGGTAGAGTAATCTGGGTTGTTGGTTTTTTTCTTTCATTACTTTAAGTATGTCCTGCCATTCCCTTCTGGCCTGAAGAGTTTCTATTGAAAGATCAGCTGTTATCCTTATGGGAATCCCCTTGTGTGTTATTTGTTGTTTTTCCCTTGCTTTTAATATTTGCTTTTTGTGTTTGATCTTCATTAATTTGATTAATATGTGTCTTGGGGTGTTTTGCCTTGGGTTTATCCTGTTTGGGATCCTCTGGATTTCTTGGACTTCAGTGGCTATTTCCTTCCCCATTTTATGGAAGTTTTCAACTATTATCTCCTCAAGTATTTTCTCATGGCCTTTCTTTTTGTCTTCTTCTTCTGGGACTCCTATGATTTGAATGTTGGGATGTTTAACATTGTCCCCGAGGTCCCTGAAGCTGTCCTCATTTCTTTTAATTCTTTTTCCTTTTTTNATTTTCAACTATTATCTCCTGAAGTATTTTCTCATGGTCTTTCTTTTTGTCTTCCTTTTCTGGGATTCCTATGATTCGAATGTTGGGGCATTTGACATTGTCCCAGAGGTCTCTGAGGTTGTCCTCATTTCTTTTCATTCTTTTTTCTTTTTTCCTCTCTGCTTCATTTATTTCCACCATTGTATCTTCCACCTCACTTATCCTATCTTCTGCCTCTGTTATTCTACTGTTGGTTTCCTCCAGAGTGTTTTTGATCTCAGTTACTGCATTATTCATTATTGATTGACTCTTTTTTATTTCTTCTAGGTCTTTGTTAAACATTTCTTGCATCTTCTCAATCCTTGTCTCCAGACTATTTATCTGTATCTCCATTTTGTTTTCAAGATTTTGGATCATCTTTACTGTCACCATTCTGAATTCTTTTCCAGGTAGACTCACTATCTCCTTCTCTTTTGTTTGGTTTGGTGGGCATTTATCATGTTCTTTTACCTGTTGAATATTCCACTGCCTTTTCATTCTTATTTGGATTACTGTGTTTGGGGTCACCTTTCTGTATGCTGGAAGTTTGTGGTTCCTCTTTATTGTGGAGGTTTCTCCCTGTGGGTGGGGTTGGATGAGTGGCTTATCAAGGTTTCCTGGTTAGGGAAGATTGCATTGGTGTTCTGGTGTGTGGAGCTGGATCTCTTCTCTCTAGAGTGCAATGAAGTATCCAGTAGTGAGTTTTGAGGTGTGTGGGTTTGGTGTAACTTTTGGCTGCCTGTGTATTAATGCTCAGGGTTATGTTCCTGCATTGCTGGAGAATTAGTGTGATATGTCTTGCTCTGAAAGTTGTTGGCTCTTGGGTGGAGCTTGGTTTCAGTGTAGGTATGGAGGCTTTTGGATGAGCTTCTGTCGATTAATGTTCCCTGGAGTCAGGAGTTTTCTGGTGTTCTCAAATTTTGGGTTTAAGCCTCCTGCCTCTGGCTTCCAGTCTTATTCTTACAGTAGCCTCAAGACTTCTTCATCCATACAGCACTGATGATAAAACATCTAGGTTAATGGTGAAAAGATTCTCCACAGTGAGGGACACCCAGAGAGGTTCCCAGAGTTACATGGAGAAGAGA
This sequence comes from Oreotragus oreotragus, assembly GCA_006410675.1. NCBI lineage: Eukaryota > Metazoa > Chordata > Mammalia > Artiodactyla > Bovidae > Oreotragus > Oreotragus oreotragus. Next base: position 138,491 of record SJYX01011431.1, read on the forward strand.
AGAGGAAGAGGGAGACAGAGGTGACCAGGAGGAGAAGAGGGGGAGTCAAAGGGGAGAGAGCAATCTAGCCAGTAATCACTTCCCTAAGTGTTCTCCCCAGCCCAGAACACTCAAAGAGATTCAGAGAGTTAAGCAGAGAAGAGAAGGGGGAGGGAGGAGATAGAGGTGACCTAGGGGAGAAAAAGGAGAATCAAAAGGGGAGAGAGCAATCAAGCCAGTAATCACACCCCTAAGTAAAAATGGGTACTGAAAATTAGATTCTTAAAGGTACAAAATTGATAACAAATGCCAAAAAAGCAAAGATTAAAAGTCTAGAGTAGAGGTTAGGCTCTCAAAAATACAGTATTAAAAATACAAAAAAAATCACAAAATTTACAAAATATATATCTATGAAATTTGCTTTAAAAATAGGGTCTTCTTTTTTGAAAGTTTATAAAAATGAAATGTGTGTTATAAAATGAAAATTAAAGGAGTAATAAAGAATTTTAAAATTAAAATAATTAATTAAAAATGATAATAGCAAAATATATCTAGGAATTTCTCTGGAGCTGTTGAAGGCAGTGTGGGGTCAGTTCAGTTTCAGACAGTTAGTTCCTTGTTCCAGCTTATACTTCTTCTCAAGGTCCATAGGCCCCTTCCAGTGCTTAGTCGATGCTAACTACAGGGTTTTAATCTGTTGCACCTGTCAGTTCCACAGCAGTCTATTGCAAGTCTCTTCAGTGTCTAATTTCCTCCCTGACACAAGGGGGCGAAGGTGGTCACTTCTTTAGGCTTATTTATTCAGTTGTGCTGTAGGGGGCGGGGAAGGCAATGGCACCCCACCCCAGTACTCTTGCCTGGAAAATCCAATGGACGGAGTAGCCTGGTGGGCTGCCGTCTATGGGGTCACACAGAGTCGGACACGACTGAAGTGACTTAGCAGCAGCAGCAGCAGCAGCAGCAGCAGCTGTAGGGGGGAGGAACACTGCAAACCAATATCACTGGCATGTGTGGGGAGTGCTCACAGTGTATGAACCACACTCGGTTTGCCCCAGCTCACGGCGCATGTGCTTTCCTGGTCTACACTGCTCAGGCTCCAGGTTGCTCTGCAGGGGAACTGTCCAAAGCAGGCCCTGGGTTTCGTGCACTTCCCAGGTCTTTCGTGCACTTCAGGTTCAGGTTCTTGGGTACTCCACAAAGGCACAGACTCAGTTTGGCATACATTTTGTGCCCTTCCCAGGTCCGAGCAGCTCAGGTGACCAGGTGCTTGGCGAGGGCACTGTCCAAGGTGGTCTGTGTGTCTTAATCACCTCCCCGGTCCCAGCTGCTCGATTTCCTGGGTGCACCCCAAGAGTGCTGTCTCAGGTGTGCTATGTGTCTCCTCTGTGGAGCTGATCTCTGGCTGTGACCCTCTTGGCAGATGTCAACCGTCCAGGATCCCAGGAAGACTTGGTTAGCAACTGGGAGCCTGCTCACAATTTGGTAGGGGATGCCGTCTCTGGGGGCAGAGATTGACCCTTGCCTTCCTGCCCTGGCTGTCGCTCGCCTGCCTCTCTGCCTCTGGTGGGGGGATAGGCCAGTCCGTAGCCCACTAGCTCTCCTCTGGTATTTGCTCAATCCTTTGTTCTGTGAGCAGACCCGACTGTGCCTTAGGTTAGAGCTTTTAGCAGGAAAGTTCTCTCTCTCTCTCTTTAACTCTCTTTTTTTCCTCTCTCTCTCTGGCTATCCTACAGTTTGGGTTGTTATCTCATGTTAGCTCCTTCAGATTGTCCTCAGGGCGTTCAGGCCTGGTTCTTACCCTAAGCATGCAACCCACGCCTCCCTGTTCAGCCACGGCTCACCAGTGGCAGATGCAAGCCTCTGGGCTACTTCTCCCCTGGGAGTTACAATTAGGTGCACATTCTGTGTTGCTTTTTCCCCGCCCCCCCTCCCAGTTATGTTGCCCTCTGAGATTCCAAAACTCCCCACAGACCTGCAGGTGAGAGGGTTTCCTGGTGTTTGGAAACTTCTCCTTCTTCATGACTCCCTCCCCAGGATGGGTCTCTGACCCTAACTCTTTTGTCTCTCTTTTTGTCTTTTATATTTTGTCCTACCTCCTTTTGAAGAGAATGGGCTGCCTTTCCAGGTTTCTGGTGTTCGCTTGCATTCAGAAGTTGTTTTGTGGAAGTTGCTGAGCATTCAAATGATCTTTTGATGAATTTGTGGGAGAGAAAGTGGTCTCCCTGCCCTATTCCTCCACCATCTTAGGACCGCCCCCTAAACCTTACATTTCTGAAATAATCCTCATTTGGTCTAAATGCATTGTCCTTTCCATATATTGTTGGATTTAGATCACTAACATTTTGTGGAAAACTTGCATCTCTGTTAAGGATGGTTATTGGTTACTGATTTATTTTTGTTCTTGTGTGTGGGGTGTCATATCCCTGTCAAGTTTTGGTTTCAGGATTCTCATAACCTCATAATAACAAGATGGGAATTGTTTCTTCATCTATTTTTTGAGAAGGTTTGGCAGGCTTTGTATTGTTTCTTTACCTATTATTTAATAGAATTCACCAGCTAATTGTTTGGTTCTGGAGTTCTAGTTGAGAAAAAAAGATTATGATATCAAACTCAATGTATTTGGAAGATATAAATCTACTCTTATTTCCTCTTATGTCAGTTTGGGTAAGTTATGTTTTTCAATAAATTTTTGTATTTCCTTAAGTTGTTGAGTATATTGGTATAAATTTGTTCAGACCATTCTGTCATTATTTGTTTAATATCCATTAGATCATTTATTGTAGATACTGTCAATTTTCTTAATCAATCTTGCTAGGGGTGTATTTGGTATTTCCCTGGTGGCTCAGTGGTAAAGAATCTGCCTGCAATGCAGGAGCTGCAGGAGACTCAGGTTCAATCCCTGGGTCAGGAAGATCGGCTAGAAGAGGGCATGGCAACCCACTCCAGTATTTTTGCCTGGAGAATCCCACAGACAGAGGAACCTCGCGAGCTACAGTCCTTAGAGTTGCAAAGAGTCGGGTGCGACTGAATTGACTTCATACGCATGCACCGTGTTTTTTGGTTTGTTTGTTTGTTTTCAGAAAACCAAAACTTTGCCTTGTTAATTAAAGCTATTGTTTACTTTCTTTTTCGCTTATGTCAATCATTGCCTTTCATCCATTTACTTGAGGTTTAATTTGCTTAACTTCTTCTAGATTCTTAAGGTAGAACATTAGATTCATGGTAAACCTTTTTTTCTTTTCTAATATAAATATTTATAACTATAAATTTCCCTCCAAGAACCTCCTTAGCTACATCCAACAAAATTTGGTGTTTTATATCCTTATGATCATAATTCAAAGTATCTTCTAATTATCCTTGTGATTTATTTTTTCAATCCATGGTTTATTTAGAACTGAGCTGTTAAATTTCTAAATATCTTAGAGTTACTGACTTCTAATTTAATAATTCTGTGATCAGACAATGAACTCTGTAATATTTTCAATCCTTTTGAATTCATCAAAAGTTCTTTTTTTTTTTCCCTTAACTTTCAAGCATATAATTTGCTTTTATGGTTCCAGGTACACTTAGAAAGAATGTATTTCTGCCATTGTTATGTGTGATGTTCTTTAAATGTCAGCTAGTTCAAGGTGAGAGAAGGAAAGGCAACCCACTCCAGTACTCTTACCTGGAAAATCCTATGGATGGAGGAGCCTGGTAGGCTACAGTCCATGCGGTCACGACAAGTCAGACACAACTGAGCAATTTCACTTTTACTTTTCACTTTCATGCATTGGAGAGAGAAATGGCAACCCACTCCAGTATCCTTGCCTGGAGAATCCCAGGGACAGAGGAGCCTGGTGGGCTGCCATCTGTGGTGTTGCACAGAGTCAGACACGACTGAAGCGACTTAGCAGCAGCAGTTCAAGGTGGTTCATAATTTTGTCTGGATTTTTATACCCTTACTGTTTCTTCTGGTTGCTCTATCAGTTACTGAGAGATAGGTGTTAAAATCTGTAGCTATGATTATGGATTTGTCTACATTCCCTTTAGTCCTGTTAGTTTTTGCTTCATGTTTTTAAAACCTTGTTATTAGGAGCATATGCATTTAAAATTATTTAATTGTTTTATATTCCCAATGAACTGGCCTGTTTTGTTGTTTTAAATGTTCTTCTTTTCTCTGGTTATCTTCCTTGCCTTGAAGTCATTATTTGTTATTATTATTGTTAATTTGCTGACTCAGTTTTCCTATGTGTACTGTTTGCATGGTACATATTTTTCCATTATGTGTTTGACTTTCAACCGCTCTGGATCTTTACACAAAGTGACTGTTTTAAACAGCATGTAGTTAGGTCTTGTAGTTAGACTTTGACCTAGTCTGACAATCTCTGTTTTTAATGGGAGTGTTTCATACATTTATATTTAATGAAATTACTGATATGATTGGATTTAGGTGTACCATTTTAATTTGTTTTCTATTTGTCTGATCTGATGTTTGATCCTTTGTTACTCCTTTCCTACCTTTTTTAGGTTTTATCAACAATTTTTAATGTTTAATTTTAACTCATCAATGGGCTTTTCACTTATTCCTCTTTGCCTTATTATTTTTTTATTAATAGTAGTTTCTCTAGGGGTTAAAATATGCATGCTTGTCACAGTCTTTATGTGAATGTTGACAATGATGAAAAACCACCATTGAAACAATACCAATGCTGGTGAAGAAGTGAAACAATGTACTGCTTCCACTAGGCCTTTAGTACCATTAGGAAGAAGGCAGGTACAAGAGCATTCACTGAAGCATTGTTGTTGTTTTCTAAAAGGAAAAATAATTAAAACTTGAAGCAACCTATATGTCAATTAGTAGGGGACTAGATAAATAAACTGTGAGCTATTTATTCAATAGAATAGTACACAGAGTGAAATGGAATAATTAGAACTATAAGAATAAATAAAAAATTTCAAAAAATGTATTGAGAAATTTACTGAAGGTCACAAATATATGATATCTTTCATAGAAATTATAACAGGACATACTGTCTATGGTTATATTGAAGTGGGTGGCCTATCCCTCTTCCAGCAGATCTTCCCAACCCAAAATAACCTTAACCCTAACCCTAACCCTAACCCTAACCCTAACCCAGATCTTTACCAGCTGAGCTACCAGGGAAGCCCCATACACATATATAAATGTACACCAAAATTCCCCCACAAATCCAAAGGCATGCTAAATGCAAAATTCACAGTATTTGCTCCTTCTGCAAGAGATGGAGGAGGAAAGAATAAAAAGAGAATCAGGAGTTCAAGCTGTATGCTGCCATGGAGAACAGTATGGAAGTTCCTTTAAAAAAGCAAAAATGGAACTAACATGTAACCCAGCAATCTCATTCCTGGGCATATACCCGGAGAAAATCATAATTCAAAAAGATACACACATCCAAGTGTTCGTTGCAGCAGTATTTACAGTAGCCAGGACATGGAAGCAACCTAAATGTCCATCAACAGAGGAATGGAGAAAGAAGATGTGGTACATGTATACAATGGAAAAATCCTCAGCCATAAAAAAAGAACAGACTAATGCCATTTGCAATAACATTGATGGACCTAGAGATTGTTATCTTGAGTAAAATAACTCAGTCACAGAAAGAGAAATATCATGTGATATTGCATATATGAGGAGTCTTAAAAAATGGGGTACTGTGCAAATGAACTTATTTATAAAACAGAAGAAGAGTCACAGATGAAGAAAACAAAGTTATGGTTACCAAGAGATGGGGGGAGAGGGTTAAATTGGGAGACTGGGATTGACATAGTCACACTACTATATATGTACAAAATACATAATGAAAAAGAACCTGCTGTATAGCACAGAAAACTCTACTCAATACTCCTATAATGGCCTGTATGAGAAAAGAATCTATAAAAGAGTGGATATATGTATATGTATAACTGATTCACTTTGCTGTACACCTGAAACTAACACAACATTGTAAAGCAATTATACTCCAATAAAAATTGTTTAAAACTATATAATTTAGTTGTAAATGAAAATGTTTTCATAAACAATATTTTAAAAATATTCTGTGCACCTCTAGTTCTGAGAGAAGATGGAGTAGACACACTACTCCCCATTCCTCTCACTCATTATAGCTAAACATCCTAGACAAATTATACACACACACACGTGTGTGTGCACACACATGTGCACTCAGTTGTGTCCAACTCTTGGCGACTCTATGGACTGTAGCTTGCCAGTCTCCTCTGTCCATGGCGTTTTCTAGGTAAGAATACTCTAGTGGGTTGCCATTTCCTCTTCCAAGGGATCTTCCTGATCCAGGGATCAAACCTCTATCTCCTGCATTGACAGGCAGATTTTTTTTTTTTTTGGAAGGCAGATTCTTAATCAATGAGCTGCTTGGGAAGTCTTATTTATATGTAAACAAGACTCCGAAAGGGACCAAGAAGAATACTAACCAGGTAGGCACCTCGGGACTGAATAAACAATGGGGTGGCAACTGCCCTGCCTTTTCCTTTTGCCTCATATATCCTGGACTGGGGTGCCAGAGAAGGCAGCAACTTGGAAATGAGAGTGAACACAAAGAAGAAAAGCTTCCTCTCACTAGTCAGAAGGCCAATGAAAGGGGCAGCCTAGGAAGACCACAAAACTTTTAGACAATAACTGCCTTACTCCAGCCAAACAGCACTACAGAAATAGCAGTGGCCACACACCTATTCCTGCCAAAAAATACTGGGTTGGGAGTCTAGATTTCTGCCCTCACATGGCTGCATGAAGGTGCTACAACCTCCCTCCCTCTTTCCTGCGAAAGTGGTGTCAAAGAAGGCAGAGTGGAAAGCCAGACCATTAGTCCATACCAAGCAAAAATGAGATGACCCTCACCCTCTCCGCTGGAATGGTGTCAGAAGAGGGCTAGTGGAGGGTCATGACATATACCACTACTGTAGTAGGCAAAATAATACCTCCCCAAATATGTCTGTGTTCTAACTCCCAGAACCTGTGAATATGCTGTGTTACACAGCAAAGTGGAAATAACTTTGCAGATGGAGTTAAAGTTGCTAACCAGCAGACCTTAAAATAGGGAGATTTTTCTGGATTATCTAGGTAAACCCCATGTAACCACATGAGCTCTCCAAAGTATAAGTGGGAGGCAGAAGAATGGGTAAAGATTCTACTGTGTGCTGTGCTTAGTTGCTCAGTCATGTCTGACTCTTTGCAACCCCATGGACTGTAGCCTGCCAGGCTCCTCTGTGCATGGGATTCTCCAGGCAAGAATACTGGAGTGGGTTGCCTTGCCCTCCTCGAGGGGATCTTCCCAATCCAGGATCGAACCCAGGTCTCCCGTATTGCCAGCAGATTCTTTACCATCTGAGCCACAGGTGGGGTTTCCTGCCACATCAAGCAATTCTCAGGCGCCAGCTGGGTATCCTACAATTCAACTCAATTCTGACACTATCTATCTGTGGACAGGGTCAGATTCCACAAGTTAGGGCTTTGGTCCCACAAGACTGTTCCCTCACCCCCAGTTCAGACACCAATCTCGAGTCCATGTTGTCACCTGGGCTTCTGATCCACCAGCTATAGATTGGAGATTCCAACAACTCCCTCCTTGGGTTTGATAGTGGCTCACAGAACTCAAACATTTTACTTACTAGGCTACATGTTTATTGTAGAAGCCTACAACTCGGGAACAGCCAGATGGAAGAGATGCATAGGGCAAGGCATGGGAGAAGGGGTGGGTGCGTTCATGCCCCCTCCAGGCGCCCTACTCTCCCCACACCTGCAAAGTGCTCACCAACCCAGAAGCTCTCCAAACCCATCCTTTAGGGTTTTGATGGTGCCTTCATTACACAGCCATGACTGGTTAAATCATTGGCCAATGGTCACTGAGTCAACTTCCAGGCCTTCTCTGCTCCCTGGAGATTGGAATGGGACTGTGGGGGTTGGGGTGGGGTAGGACTGAAAGTCCAAACCCTCTAATCACCTGGTTGGCTTCTCTGGCAACCAGATCCCCCACCCCTTAGGTGCTTTCCAAAAGTCTCTCATTAACAGAACTAAAGATACCTTTCAGACTCTCATCACAGGAAATTCCAACAAGGCCAGGGACCAAACTATTTTTCTTATTATAAATCACAGTATCACAGTGGGTTAGAGGGGTGTAATGTGAGAAGGACTTGGCCCATCATTGCTGGCTTTGAAGTTGAAGAAAGAGGGCCATGAGCCAAGGAATGTGGCAGCCTCTAAAAGCTGGGAATAGCCCTCAACTTGCAGCCAGCAGGAAAAACAGGACCTCAGTCCTACCACTGCAAAGAATTCATCTGCCAACAAACCAAATAAGCAAGAAATGGGTTCCCCCTGGAGCCTTCAGAAAAGAACACAGCCTGCTGACTCCCGAATTTTAACCCAGTGAAACCCCTACCAGACTTCTGACCTAAAATTTAAAAAATAAAATAAAATGAAAACAACTGGGAGATAATAAGTGTATACTGTTTTAATCCCCTCAATTTCTGGCAATTTGCTGCAGCAGCAATAGTGTTGCTGGTGAATTTAAGGTTCTTTCTTCATCATGAAAGAATCTGGAGATGAAGTGTTGCAGGAAGGGGGACCCTTTTCAGGGTCCAAGAGTGGGCTCTTGTCTAACACTTGGACATGAATTGTCCAAGGAGATACACATGCTGATAAAGCAAGAGGCTTTATTGTGCAGAGGCACCCAGGCAGAGAGCAGTAGGGTAAGGGAACCTAGGGGAACTGCTGTGCCATGTGACTTGCAGCCTTGGGTTTCATGGTAATGGGATTAGTTTCTGGGTTGTCTCTGGCCAATCATTCTGATTCATGGTTCTTTCTGGTGATGCACTGTTCAGCCAAGATGGATTCCAGATAGGAGGATTCTGGGAAGTAGTAGGACACATGGTGTCTCCTTTTGACTATTCCTGAACCTTTCTGGTTGGTGGTGGCTTATTAGTTCCATGTTCCTTAATAGGACCTCCTGTCTTAAAATAACTCACGCAAATGATTACTATGGTGCATGGCCAAGGTGGGCAGTTTCAGTCAGTGCATTTCCCCTAACATCTCCCCGCTGAGAAACGTCATACTCAGGATACTTCTTGGGAAATGGGGGTGTTATGCCCGCAGTCCGAATCCCCAAAACTGAGAGAATAAGACGTCCACAGCAATGCAAAAGCAAAAAGGGGTTTATTGCTAGCTCGAGCTAGGGCTCCCGTCTCATCCAGCACAGTGGAGTCTTGACGAGAGCCCTGAGCCCAGAACTACAGCAGTATTTATAGGCTCAGAACAAAGACAGGAAGTTGGCAAGGGCAGATTGGCTGCAGGGGTTTCCTGGTATTTACTAATTGGCCAATCTTTATTAGCTGCAGGGGTTTCCTGGTATTTACTAATTGGCCAATCTTTATTGGCTGCAGGGGTTTCTTGGTATTTACTAATTGGCCAAGCTTTATTGGCTGCAATTTGGTCCTAACATTCCCCCCTGTCTTCAGCTGCATAGAGGAATCTTCCTCTACATTTTGGGTTAGCAGGTGATATTGCTGCCTCAACACCATTATCTGGATGGTACTGATGCAGTCCTTTACAAAAACAACAAGTTTGTTTAGGAGTAGCACTATAAGTGGGCCCACCAAGGTGGAAATCAGCGTTAACCATGGAGACTGCTGAAACCAAGACTCAGACCACTTTTGGGACATTTCTCTTTTTCTTTCTGACTCAGCCCTTCTCTTATCCCATAAAAACAATGTAACGTAACGTAACGCAGCACATAGGCCCCCTGAGAGACTTCATACTCAAGATACTTTTTGGGAATTGGGGCGGAGGTCTCTTTCTTCTGTAACTTCTTCCTGCTGTGCATGGGCGTAGGCCTGCCTAGCAGAGCAGAAGTCTCTCTCTACCTGATCTAAGTTGGGGTTTTCCACATCTGAAACCAGCTTTTACCCTTGTAGTAACAGCAATTTAGTTGGCCCCTCTCAGAGATGAAATAAACAAGGGCCAAACAGGAGACCTAACAGGATGGTCATCTCTGGTCCCCGGAAACAGAAGGCAACATTTGGGGTGAGGGTTGCAGGGTTTGTGACCCCTTCTGATTGGTTGGTGGTGAGGCAACAGAGCTGTGCTCCAGGAATCTTGTGTTCAGTCTGAAGTTACCATCTTCCACCTGGGTGGGGGCTCAAAGACATTGTTTTGAAAATGGTGGCATCCAAGCCTGACACAGACTCAGAAAACAAGTGTTTAGCAATACAAGCTCTAATCTGAAAGTACACCCATAGCATCACCTAGTTATTTCCCAGAATATCTGAACCATAGCTACTCTATTTTGACTTTTAATTGTAAACTTTTCCTTAATAGCCAAAGCAGATTTCACTGTTAATGACGTCAGTGTTTCTCTAGGTACGAGAAGATGCAAGAATTGGGACTCAAAATCTTCTCCTGAAAAGATCTAACTATCTGAAGGCCTGTTCTGCCAGTTTTTCTCAGAGCACAGAGTGCCTCATTCCTGATTTTCACCCTGAACTCCTTTCAGGGGCGCTGAAAGTCGGCAGTTGCAGTGGTCATGATTTAATCTTTGTAGATGTAGATGGCGAGTGTCAGTCTTCAGTCAGCAGAGCCCCTTTTTGCTCATAAACTTGACCATGATTTTGGGGGGGGCATTTCATGACCATTTTATCCCATGGTGCTGAGAATGTCCATTCTCAGGTTTGGCAAAAATTCTGTTGACAGGCCACTCAATGTGCTGTTACTGGACTAGGCCATAAAACAGTATCCAAAATTCTCTAGACCACCTGTCTTACTAGCTTCTTGGTCCAGGAAAATATTCCCTCTTGTTGCTTCTAGCCATATCTAGAGTAACACTGTTACCATCATCGATCTCATATGGGACTATATATTATTCTATTAGAGGCCTCACACACATATTTGACAGTATAAGAAACAGCAATTTTGTAAAACAGGTGATATACAAATAACATAGCCAGCAGTATTAGTAAAGTCACAAGTAAGACTTATGTTAAGAACTTCCATTAGATGTAGCCCAGTATATCTTCAGGTTATCTGCCATTAAAATACCAGGACATATCAGAATGTTAATCTCCATATAATTTCTAGGATATCTGTATTAGTTATTTTATCATACATTATAAGATGAGCAGATTTATTACTCATTTGATAAGCTTTTCCATGTAATTTAACCAACCAAATAAACACAGTTTAATATCTCTCTTTGGGATGCTCCAGGGGCCCTCTGAAGCACCCCAAAGTTAGCTAGAGATCAAAAGAACTTCAAAAGAGTTCTATTTAGGATTTTTTTTTTTTTAAGCCAAATAAATAGAGCTCATATAAAATTAACCTCAAAAATATTACCCAGAGACAGAGACATACCAAGACATATCTAGATAGACACAGTGCAAGATCTAGCTTCAAGTCTCTTTTTTTTTTTTTCCTTTTTCCTCAGTGTCAGGAGTTAGAGATGGTCTAGATAAGTGTTCCTGAGAGTGTTGGTCTCAAGGCACAGGGAAAGAAAATCAAGTTCTAACAAAACGGCGGCAGATCTAAATCACATGGTGGCCAGACAAAGCAAAATGGCCATCAAAAATCACAACACAGAACACAGAGTTAAAACGCACACATATAAACCCGGCAGTCCCAAGTCAGAGGTGCCTTCTGAGGGCCAGCCTACATGGAAGGTCGGCCATTCTGTGCTGCAAAAAGTGATTAATTTATTCCTTTTAATTTCTACACTGAGGTCATGAGTGCACATTTTGATCTCCTTAAAATTATCAGTAACCAAGGATAGAGGTGTGGGGCTAGAACGGCATTGCCCCATCGTCCCTGGATCAATCAGATGTTGGTAAATTAACACAGACAATACGAACAGCCACACAGATAGAGAGACAGGAGAAATACACCTCCTGGAGTCCGGAGGTAAAACCGAATGACGTCGGCCTCCGGCCTTTCAGCGGGAGCGACCCACTATCGTCTACAGAGAACAGGGGCATTCCGTTTCCCCCGCACCGCCGGGGTCGGGGACATCTCCCAACGACCCCCACCAGTGACTCGTCGGCGCGTCCGCCTGAGTCATATACCGGTCTCAGAAAACAGGCCCTTCCAGAAACGAAAAGAAAGACAGAAAAAGGCTTACCGGCTGCAGATGACTCTCCGGATCGGTCCTCCCGTGGAGCCGGTGGGAGACCCCGGGACCTCTCGCACCCCAAGCGAGAGGTCTCTTGTCCCATGATTACAGAGTAGAACACAGGAGACAGGACGAACACACAGAGAGCAGTGACAATGCCGGCACACACAAAGATGCGACAAACAGAGGACAGACAAACCTCGGCCGTTAACACAGTACTAGGTCTTCCTGGGCCCCTCTGGACCCTCCTGTCCCTCGAGGTTACCTTTCCAAAGGGCGTCTACTGCCCACCAGATTCCAGAGCTAGCTGCCTTCCAGCACGCTCGCTGGGCCTCGGCCTTATGCTAGCTAGGATGACTAATTCACCCCTGACCAGACCTGATGAAAGCTTTCTCCTTACCAGAGCCAGCTGCCTTCCAGTGCGCTCACTGGGCCTCGGCCTTACGCTGGACTTAAGCAGACCTAACACCGGTGTTCAGATATCTTTCCTCCTAGTGAGGAAACCCCTTCTACTGGGAGAGTGTTATTCTTCCCAGTTAAAGGGATCCCGGACGAGCCCCCAAATGTTATGCCCGCAGTCCGAGTCTCCAAAACTGAGAGAATAAGACGTCCACAGCAATGCAAAAGCAAAAAGGGGTTTATTGCTAGCTCGAGCTAGGGCTCCCGTCTCATCCAGCACAGTGGAGTCTTGACGAGAGCCCTGAGCCCAGAACTACAGCAGTATTTATAGGCTCAGAACAAAGACAGGAAGTTGGCAAGGGCAGATTGGCTGCAGGGGTTTCCTGGTATTTACTAATTGGCCAATCTTTATTAGCTGCAGGGGTTTCCTGGTATTTACTAATTGGCCAATCTTTATTGGCTGCAGGGGTTTCTTGGTATTTACTAATTGGCCAAGCTTTATTGGCTGCAATTTGGTCCTAACAGGGGTGGAGGTCTCTCTCTTCTGTTAACTACTTCTTGCTGAGAGTGGGCATAGTCTTGCCTGCTGCTGCTGCTGCTGCTGCGTCACTTCAGTCGTGTCCGACTCTGTGTGACCCCATAGACGGCATCCCACCAGGCTCCCCCATCCCTGGGATTCTCCGGGCAAGAATACAGGAATGGGTTGCCATTTCCTTCTCCAATGCATGAAAGAGAAAAGTGAAAGTGAAGTCGCTCAGTCTGTCCGCCTGTTAGAGACCCCATGGACTGCAGCCCACCAGGCTACTCCGTTCATTGGATTCTCCAGGCAAGAGTACTGGGGTGGGGTGCCATTGCCTTGGCAGAGCAGAAATCTCTCTCTATCTGACCTAAGTTGAGGTATTCCATATTTGAAACTGGCTTCCAACCTTGTATTAACATCATTTTGGCTTGAACCTGTTGGAGTCTTTTGGAGATAAACTTTGCAAGGAGGAGTTGAAGCATACAGGGGCCAAATAGGAGGCCTAGTAGGACAGTCATCACTGGACCCAGAAATGGCAGGAGCCAAGAGCACAAAGGAGGACTCCACATGCCTGTCAAACCCAAACCCCAGATATCTGTGGCCTGTTTTGAGATCCCCTTGTATCTTCTTGGACCTGTCCAGACTAGTGATAATAAAGACAGCATTTTTCCTTCAGATAAAGACATGTGCCCCCCTGCCCTGCGCTCAGTAAGTCTAGGGCCGAGTGATTTCATAGAACCATAGTGGCTAGGGAGCCTAACTGGGGTTGTAGATGTCAGAAGGTCCTTGCAGTTTTCTCCTATGGTTCCAGCAGTGTCGGTATAAAGCTGCTGGAATTTATGCAAAGAAGTTCCCCCAGTGGCAGCCCCTGCCAAACCAGTGGCTAATCCTGGTGCCAGGAACAAGGGGGTATGCACTGCTGCATGATGTATACTCTGGTGGGTATATACTGGTAGAGGCAAGGAGGCATTACTCCTGGCCAGATCTTTGTCGGGCATGACATACACTAGAGATCAAGTTCCTAACCAAAAAGGGGGCAGAGATAAGAGTTAAGTAGGTACTGCATATGAAGTAGACACCCTGGCTGGGTTCAAGCTGGGCAAAAAAACAAGTTTGCCAAAGGGGGACACAGTTTCCATCTGCCTTACAACTGGAGCATGGCATAATGGATCAGGGGCAGTCCTTTAGCAACTGGGAGGAGACCGTCACCCCACTTGCTGCAAAGCCAGCAGCAGTGAGGGCATTTAGAAAGGGATTCAAGTATTGAGAGTCATCCTGGGACTTGTCCTCAAGGTAGAGAGTATTTCATTTGGGTTCCCACCATAGAGTTAGGTTCTCATGGGTGGGGACCCCCTACAAGGGAATAGTGGTCAGACTTGCCCATCCAGTTTAGAAACCAGGATGATCGGGTGTGGTGTTTTGGTCGTCTAGAACAGAACATGGATTTTCGAGATCATTTGGTTAATGGGGTCCGAGGAGAGCCTCGTGCCTGGGGATAGGTATAGTGTGTCAGTTTTGCCAGAGCTGCTTAGTTCCCAGGCTTTGGGCTAAATCATAATACCCTAGAGAAATTTCTAGATCCCTATTTTTTTCTGCCAGTTCTGACATGGAAAGTTACTCCACACTGTGAGCTGTCCAGATCTCCTATAGACACCCCTGTCGGGGAGTTGTTTTTGAAGCAAATAGGGAAGGTCACTTGGGGAATGTTAGTCAAGAGAGAAAATAAGGGATCAAGTGGGATTGCAGATGTTATTGTGGGAGTAAATATAGCCAACTCTCGCTGATAGCAGGGCATGAAGTTTTCGTCCCCTTTTACCCAGAAGACTATGCCATGACCAGATGGGGTGTGTTGAGTGGTAGCATATCGCTGGGCTGGAAGGGTGGGCCACTGATACTATGGGACAGGTTAGACATATCCCCAACTTCTGCTGCTAATGCAGGTCTAACAAGGGATAGTAATGTTAAGTCGAGAAGAAGTGTGGTTTACAAGTGTATATGCATCATTAAGGGAGAGATTAATAGCTGTACAGGGAGGCATAATCAGGAAGAAGAGGGACATCATAGGATACATTTTTACTTATCTGATGGTGTTCTGCCTGTATAAGTTTCTGAGGTCTTCAGTAGGTTCACAGGAATAGTTGTCCTCTGGTTTGGGGGTCTCAGTCCCCATCTCCCTATCTTGTAAACCACAGGATTTTATTCTAGAATTGTGGACACAGGCAGACAGGCCCTTTGCTTTTACAGCAGTTGAGGTTACTAGAACGACCTGATATCACTGTGTCCATTTCTCTGACAGCTGATTCAGACTCCCTTTCTCTTGCTAGGTCTTCACTAACACTTGGACCCCCCCATCTACTTGGGGGTTTTTCAAGTCTTCCTGTGGCTTAAGGAGGACTTGCTCTCCATATCGTTGGAGTCCTTACCAAAACATTCCCAGGTCAATTATATGCTTTAGGAATGCATTGGAGAAGCCAATGGCACCCCACTCCAGTACTCTTGCCTGGAAAATCCCATGGACAGAGGAGCCCAGTAGGCTGCAGTCCATGGGGTCGCTAAGAGTCGGACATGACTGAGTGACTTCACTATCACTTTTTACTTTCATGCCTTGGAGAAGGAAATGGCAACCCACTCCAGTGTTCTTGCCTGGAGAATCCCAGGGACGGGGGAGCCTGGTGGGCTGCCGTCTATGGGGCCGCACAGAGTTGGACATGACTGAAGCAGCTTAGCAGCAGCAGCAGCAGCAGCAGCAGCAGGAATGCATTGGTGTCCTCATCAGAAAACAAATCAGAAGTTAAGAACGGGCGTCCATACATCATTTCATAAGGGCTTAATAACAATGGCTGTTTGAGGGCTGCCTGTACCCTCATAAGGCTTCCCTGGTGGCTCAGACGGTAAAGTGTCTGCCTACAATGCGGGTGACCCGGGTTTGATCCCTGGGTCGGGAAGATCCTCTGGAGAAGGAAATGGAAACCCACTCCAGTACTCTTGCCTGGAAAATCCCATGGACGGAGGAGCCTGGTAGGCTACAGTCTATGAGGTCGCAAAGATTCGGACATGACTGAGCGACTTCACTTCTTTTGTACCCTCATGAGAGCTATGAGTAGCATATGGATGTGGTGGTGTCACACTGAATTAATTTTCGCAACCACACAGGATTATGAGACAGTGCAGGGAGAGGTCACAGAAGAGCAACTCCCGGAGAAAACGCTGAGTGCATATTTACTGAGAAATTACCTGGAATTCAGTAACAGAGCTCAGCAAAGCAATAGTAAGGCTTTGAAGGTAAGGAAGTTTGTTCTCCGTGCAGAACATTTGCTGAGGCTGACAGTATCAAGGTATCTGTCTTAGGAGCATAAGAAAGAGTATGTAAGGAAAGGGAGAGACAGAACAATCTCCAGAAAACAGGGCCTTGAGAAAGTAACATCATTTATATTCCCACAATTCCCTTCTTCTTGCTTTATGAAGGAGCATATTGATTTCCTTCTTGTCAGAGAAACAGCATCAGCGTAGCTTCGGTGTGAGTGAGGCATGAAAACTAGGTGATTAATGTTCAGAGTAAAAATAAGACACAAAAAACAATTATGAGCCATATGCATGGGGAAAAAAACATAATTCCAAGTTAAGTTTAGAGGTACAATTTTTAGGGTTCAGTCAAGTAGCAGTATCAGAGAGTGTTTGGAGAGTGGCATCAGAGGAATGTTGTTGGAGAGTCTTTATTTGTTCATGAAGTATATTTTCTAAGTGTAAGATAAGATGGCATCATTAATCACAGAACCTGTCTTAGGGTTTAAACATTGTTTTAAATTATTCCAAGTTTCAGAATAATTATATACTACTTATAGTGTAACATAGACATGTGAAAACGTGCTATCACAGTCCAGCTGAGAACGAGTCCATAAAGCTTGTTGACTTTCACCAAGCCAAAAGATGGCAGCCTCCAGATCTGCGAAGTGAGACAATATCATTTGGTCAATTTCAATTTGTTTAGTAAGATCAGAAGTGATATTAGACATAACGGTTTGTACCTGATTAGCAGTCTTTAATGAAACAGTGAGAGCAGTGGCCGCAGTTGCAGCTAGGGCAGCAGCTGTAGTAATAGCTATAATAGAAACCATGTGTGTCCCTAAAAATCGTTTTCTTATGTACAACTAATTTAGATAAGGTCTGCACTATTTGAGCTAGGGGTGAGCCAAGCCAAGGTCGATTTATAGAAATGGGTATCCAGATCTGAGCTTGTTGTTTAAGGATAAAAAGAAAGGAATGATTAATTAAAAGGGAATAGTTATAGCGAGGAGTAAGAATAGTACCAGGAGGTAGGGTTAAAGAAAAATTAGAGTAAAATCGGGTGCTAGTGCAAAGATGTATGATCTGGTGGTACAGATATTGATATATGTGTGAAGATCTGTGAAATTCCAGATGAAATGACCATCAGAAAAAGTGGCAGGACTTCGTCATAGAATGAGTGGAAAGAATGGGAGTGCAAAACGCCACATGAGAATTTTATTGGGAGAATACCATAAGGGAGCATACCAGAGCCTAAATATAGGGCCAGCAAAACCAGGATTCCATAAAGGATTAGATTTATAATAATGAAATGGTAAAGGCCAGTTCCAAATCTGTCCATGTCAAGTCTTATTACTGGCTTGTATCAATAATGCTCGAGGTCCCCAATTTTCTATAGTATAACTGTAGGGGGAAAGGAGTTGTATAGAGAAATTACTGGAACGGCAGACATGCCAACTGAAACCATCAAATATATCCATCTCCACTCAAGAATAAGCACATAAAGGAATAGAAAGTTTAAGGTAGGACATGCCCAGGGTCATGTTACTGTGAAAGCCAGCAGTAAAAACAAAAGTTTGGTGCTTAATAGTAACAACTCAAGACTCAGATTTTGGAGGCCATTTTATATTGTTCATATACCATTGTGGGCCTGTATAAGCACATATTTGTGCATCTGTAAGACTGGTAATATAGAAAGGCAGATGAGGAGTGCCATTAATAGTCCAAGGGTCGTCTAGGATGTGTATAGGCACGTCAGGAGGGGGTGGGAGCCATTTACCTCCCGTAGTGGCAGAATCATTAGTGGAAAGAGGAATTTCAGGATCTTCCCAAGTGACAATGGAAAGTAAGGGAGGATTCAATAAACGAGCCCAATAAGTAAGGCTGAGACAGGAAGCTTGAGTGGTGTGAAGGAAAAGAAGAAAGGCTTACATAATTTTACCTTACTGGCAGAGTTTGTGGTTATAGTAGCTAAAAGGGAAAGCAATATCTTTTCAGGTGTAATGGGAGTGCCAGTATTAACAAGAGCATTTTCAGCCCTTGAAGTAAGGCGTTTAATATCACCCCAAGTGATGTCAGTGGCTGGTGAGGAAATCCGAGATCTCTTCGGAGGAGGCATGCCTGGAGGTGGTACTGGATCGGTGGTAGGTAGTTGAAAGTCGGGTAGTGGATTCTTGAGTTCGGGGTGCCAACTCATGGTAAAGTTTAACACAACGAGCAGGTATCCAGAGAGGACCTGATGGAGATAAAACAGTGGCATATCCACTTCCCCATGTTAGTAATTTCACTGGACCCTGCAAGACAGGAGATGGGGGCTGCTTATACAAAACCAAAGGGTACTCGCGAGATTGTGGAGGTGCAAAATGTCAATGTGCTGTGGAATGTGAAAATTTTTGTGAAAGTATTAAATAATTAGTGGTAACATGTAGCAACATGTAGCCTTTTCTTGTGGGGAGTAATTCCTTCCTTTTTTTTTTTTGTTTATTGAAGAATAATTTTCATAAACCATTTAGCCTCATATTCCACAAGTGTAATAAGAACTATTTTGATTGGGAGAATATATAAGTAGGGGCATTGTCAGTTTTAATTGTTTTAGGGTGGCTCATAACAGCAAAGCATTCCAAAAGATGTGCTTGAATGTGTTTTGCTTTTTCTCCATGCTGAGCTGTGGCCTAAGGGAAACCAGAAAGTGTATCAATAGTTACATGGATATAAGTGAGAGGCTTAAAAGGTGGATAATGAGTAACATCCATTTGCCAAATTTCATTTGTGGAGAGTCCTCTAGGGCTGACATCAGTAGCTGAAAAAGAGGGAGTTAGAGACGGACAAGTTGGACAGGTGCAAACTATTTCTTTAGTTTCATTATTAGTTAGAGAAAGATGTTTGCTTAAGGCTGTAGCTCCTTGATGAAAGAACTGATGTGACTGAAAGTGAAAGCGAAAGTGAAGTTGCTCAGTCATGTCTGACTCTTTGCGACCCCATGGACGGTAGCCTACCAGGCTCTGCGGTCCATAGGATTTTCCAGGCAAGAATACTGGAGTGGGCTGCCATTTCCTTCCTCAGGGGATCTTCCCAACCCAGGGATCGAACCTGGGTCTCCTGCATTGCAGACAAACGCTTTACTGTCTGAGCCACTAGGGAAGCCCACTGTTGTGACTGAAAGGCATCTATAAATAAAGATCTGGTAAAGTGAAGATTAGAATCAGCTTGGTGATTACCACAGGCTAGAGTTCCAGGAAATTGTGTATGTCCTCAAATGTGGGCTACAGAAGGGGAGCATGGCATAGGTGGGTATGCTTAGAATAGGGCACAATCAATTCAAATGACCTAGAAATTGTTGAAGAGAATGAAGCGTTAAAGGATTGGGAAGCTGAAAAGAAAATTGTGTAGGTTTAATTGAAGTATGGAGCAACTGAAATCCGAGCTATTTCCAAGGAAGGAAATTTGAATTTTTTCTGGAGTGATGATTAATCCTTGAGTAGTTAAATATACTTGTGGAGAGGAAAGGATTTCTGTTGGATTTTTTTAGGGCATGAGTGAGAAATTAGAATATCATCCATATAATGATAAATGTTGCTGCTACTAAGTCGCTTCAGTCGTGTCCGACTCTGTGCGACCCCATAGACGGCAGCCCACCAGGCTCCCCCGTCCCTGGGATTTTCCAGGCAAGAACACTGGAGTGGGTTGCCATTTTCTTCTCCAATGATAAATGTTAGCAGTGGGATATTGTTGCCTTAAGGGCCATAATGTTAGATCATCAAATCTCTGACATGTAGTTGGGCTATTCATCATGCCTTGAGGTAAGTATGTCCAGTGATATATCTGTAAAGGCTGATGATCATTAAGAGTTAAAACAGAAAATGCAAATCTTTCTTTATCATCTGGGTGTAGAGGAATGGTAAAGAAGCAATCTTTTAGGTCTATAACAATGATATTATGATTTTCAGGAATGAATGTTGGAATAGGGAGACCAGGTTGGAAGGGTCCCATAGGTTGTATTCGAGCATTTATTGTTCACAAATCATGGAGTAAGTGTCATTTAATGTGTTGTTATTGGATTAGGCCCTGTGAGCAGCAAAAGTCTTTGGACTCTACCTGTCTTATTAGCTTCGTGGTTTAGGAAAATATTTCCTCTTGTTGTTTCTTTTCATATAGAGAGTCACATTGTTATAATTACGAATTTTATATGAAATTGTATATCATCATTATACCAGTAGCTCAGTCATATATTTTGCAATGTAAGGGACAACATTTTTTGAAGTAGGCAACATCATAAGTAAGAACTTAAGTCAAGAACTTCCATTAGGTATAGGCCCGTGATATCTCCAGGTCATTTGATTTAGTTTGCTAAATGACCATAGCCTGTTGTTAATCTCTTGGTTGTAAATCCTAGAGCATCTGATCTTTATTCGAAGACTGGTTACTGAGATAAGCTTTAGGAACAAACTCAAAGTGTCCTTCTTAATAACTTAATTGAACCTCTTAGCAATATAACATAACCACAAGGAAGTGTCTAAGTGAGTCTTAGTAAATACAGACCTTGATTAACAAAACTAGAACTTAATATTCAGTGAAACATAATAGATGCCATGGGCCTGACATTAGTTGGGTGGATTTTTCTTTTAGAGCTCCCTGGTATACTTTGAGATTTCTGTATATGTTGGGAGACAGTCTTTCTTACCTTGATAAAGCTGTTCAGACTCCAAGTGTCTCCAATTTCTGGAGGGACAAGGCAGAGAGAAAAGAAAAATGTTTAAATTTTATCCATCGGTGTAAATCATTAAATTGTTTTAAACCATCAGTAACTTGAGAGGAGCTTCTTTATATCTGAAAACAAAGATTAGAAGCCAGTAATATGTCAGTCAAAAAGCCATGAAAATTATAATCAGATTTAGTAGTCTATTTAATCCCATGTAATCGATCCCTTTGATCGATCCCTTGCCATCCTTTTCTGATGACTGAGGATGTCAGTGAAAACAATAGCCTCCAAGAAGCTCGTGAAGTATTTGCCAATGTCTGTATGACCTGTCCAGCAAAGTGGGTGCCCCGATTGTTGGAGATTGTAGAAAACATTTTAACCATTTTTTCCCCTCCGTTGTGAGATATTAACCTTGAAGTCAGGAAAGGCTTTATCCTATCAAATAAAGGTGAGGTTTGTCAGAGAGCTCAGAAAAGCCAAGCAGCCAAGCAGTCTTGGACTTGGATTTCCCATAGCCCCGACTCTTTGGTTTATAGCCATCGTTTATCCATTTTAAATTCCCTGATGAGGGGTTAATTTTAGTAGAAGTGGAATGAGCTTTGTCTATGTGTGCCATAGTCTATTATCAAAAGCCACATTCCAAGAAAACTTTGTTTTTTTAACAGGGCAAGAAAACTAAATTTTAGTTTGCTATCAGCCTATGTTTACTGTGAAACAATAGTTATTTACTTAGTCAAAGTAACAATAAAAGACTTTAAAGGCAGTTTAATGTCTTGTATCATGTATAAAACTCTCTTCCATTTGTCATAAACCTTTTTTACATTTTCTGTATCCATCATTTTATTTGTCTGTTCAGAAAATAGCCACCTATAAGTTTAGATTTACTTTCTTTCTCCTTAATGTGATTTTATCCCTTATACCCTTTTATTAAAGACAGGCATCTTAATTTTCTTTAGCAACTGTGACAAATTAACCTTAGCAAGACAAAGACACACATTGAGACATATGTAAATCTGGACAGACGGAGATCTCATAGTTTTCTGCTTGAAATTTAAAGTGTTTTTTTTTTTTTTGCCCCTCCCCTTTTTTTAAATTGGTTTAAAATTCTACCAATTTGTTCACGGCTGGAGTCCCAGACAGAGTGGGCTGTGTGTCTTAAAGACGTGATAAGAGTAAACTTTAAGTTTCCTTCCCCCGCCCCTCCCAGGCATATTTCTGTTTTCTCAGGCAGGGTTGGACCTCCAAAAGAAGTATTTTAAAAAAGAATACATTTGAATCAGTTCTATCAAGATGGATGAAACTGGAACCAATTATACAGAGTGAAGTAAGCCAGAAAGAAAAACACCAATACAGTATACTAACACATATATATGGAATTTAAAAAGATGGTAATGAGGACCCTGTATGCAAGACAGCAAAAGAGATACAGATGTGTAGAGCGGACTTATGGACTCTGAGGGAGAAGGAGAGGGAGAGGGAGAGGGAGGGATGATTTGGGAGAATAGCATTGAAATATGTATACTATCATGTAAGAAATGAATTTCCAGTCTATGTTCAATGCAGGATGCAGGATGCTTGGGGCTGGTGTATGGGGATGATCTGAAGGGAAGATGTGGGGTGGGAGGTGGGAGGGGGGTTCATGTTTGGGAGTTCGTGTAAAAAAATTAAAAAAATTTAAAAAAAAAGAAGTATTTTAATAAGTTATCCTTTTCCTAGTTGCATGTGCGAAAAGAACCAGAATTGTACTTTCAAAAAGATTTCATTTTAACCAGTTTTGTCTGGAGTCTAAAGAATATCATGGCCATTCAGTGTCAAAAATGTCATGTCTTCCTTTCATAGTCATAGTTTCATGGCTAAAATTTAAATAGAGTGTTCAAATTGGTTCTGACGACAGGGGTAGACTGACTGATAAGATGCTTTCCCGGCAGAGATTGTCTCTCTGGGGAGGTGAGGTCTTCTCTTAAAGCAAAGAAAGCCTGCATAAAAGGGACTTTTTAGGCTCTGGGGATCAAACTTATCCCAGTTTTTTGAGATACAATTTAAAGGGGTGGTTTTGGAATTGTTAGCTCCCATCTGTAAGAGAGAAAACAGTGGCAGCCAGTGCTCTGGCTTTTTTTCTACTGGAGGTGTCCCTCCCTGCTCTAGATGGGAGTGGAGACAGATCTTCCATTTAAGTTTTCTTCCCGTAACATATTTTCTATCATAGAACGTTGAGGTTAAGACCGAGTCAACAAGTGGAGAAGCAGATTTGATAGGCTCAATAGAAGCAGATTTAGAAGCTTCTGGAGGAGGAGATGGAGGCAATTCGGGGGGAGGAATAAGATCAGCCCATGAAATCTTGTGCTCTTCTATAGCAGAGAGGGCTTTGTGACATAAATTCCAAGTATTCAGGTGTTGTACATTAATAATACCTACTCCATTTCTCAACCAATGGCTTATTGCTCTCAATCAGACACTTTCAAGGTAGCTTCTTGTGGATACTAAGGACAATAAGTACAAATAACGGTAAGAAGTTCAGTTAAATCTAAATCAGAAATCTTGCAACCAGCAGCGGCAAGCAAAAAAGAAAGCTGGCATTTATGAGCACACTGTTGAGGGGGATAACGAGTTACCCATAGGCAATAGCCAAAGTACTGCACGTCAAAAAGACTTTATTCCAGCCGTGGTGGATTCATGTCAATGTATGGCAGAAACCACTATAATATTGTAAAGTAATTAGCCTCAAATTAAAATAAATAAATGAATTAAAAAGATAAATCCCCCCAAAGACTTTGTTCTGTCACTAGCCTTATAGGCTGTAGTTCCTACCTGGATGAGCGGGCATCCTTTTCTCTTGTTCAGGCTTGAGGAACAGGTGCATAGCGAACCTTCAGGTCCCTGTTCAGGCTCCAGATGTGGCAGTTTCGCACTGAATTAATCCTCACAACCAGACAGGGAATATGAGAGACAGAGCAGGGAGAGCTTGTGGAAGAGCAGCTCCTAGAGAAAACGGTGAGTGCATATTTGTTGAGAACTTACCTGTAATTCAGTACCAGAGCTCAGCAAAGCAATAGTTAGGCTTTGAAGATAAGGAAGTTTGTTCTGTGTGCAGAACAACATTTACTGAGGCTGACATGTCAGCCAAGGTATCTGTCTTAAGAGCATGAGAAAGCATACATAAGTAGGAAAGGAAAAGACAGAACAATCTCCAGAAAACAGGGCCTTGAGAAAGTAGCAACATTTAAATTCCCACATATCAGTCAGTTCAGTTCAGTTGCTCAGTTGTGTCTGACTCTTTGTGACTCCATGGACTGCAGCACATCAAGCCTCCCTGTCCATCACCAACTCCCGGAGCTTGCTCAAACTCAGGTCCATTGAGTCGGTGATGCCATCCAACCATCTCATCTTCGGTCATCCCCTTCTCATCTTGCCTTCAATCTTTCCCAGCATCAGGGTCTTTTCCAATGAGCCTATTCTTCGCATCAGGTGGCCAAGTATTGGAGTTTCAGCTTCAGCACCAGTCCTTCTAATGAATAGTCAGGACTGATTTCCTTTAGGATGGTCTGGTTGGATCTCCTTGCAGTCCAAGGGATGCTCAGGAGTCTTCTCCAACATCATAGTTCAAAAGCATCAGGTCTTTGGTGCTCAGCTTTCTTTATAGTCCAACTCTCACATCCATACATGACTACTGGAAAAACTGTAGCTTTGACTAGACGGACCTTTGTCGGCAAAGTAATGTCTCTGCTTTTTAATATGTTGTCTAGGTTGGTCATAGCTTTTCTTCCAAGGAGCAAGCATCTTTTAATTTCATGGCTGCACTCACCATCTGCAGTGATTTTGGAGCCCAAGAAAATAGTCTCCCACTGTTTTCATTGTTTGCCCATCTATTTGCCATGAAGTGATGGGACTGGGTGCAATGAGCTGCATTTTTCTGAATGCTGAGTTTTAAGCCAGCTCTTTCACCCTCCTCTTTCACTTTCATCAAGAGGCCTTTTAGTTCCTCTTCATTTTCTGCCATAAGGGTGGGTATCGTCTGTGTATCTGAGGTTATTGATAATTCTCCGGGCAATCTTGATTCCAGCTTGTGCTTCATCCAGCACAATATAGTCCTACATATGGATCTGTTTATTGTGTGTTTCTTGACATAGTGTAGCCAGAGCCCTTTTAAGAGTCTAGTTGGCTTTCTCTCTACCTTCCCTGAGGCTTGAGGCCACCAAGATGAGTGGAGGCAATATTTGATTCCTAAGCATGCAGCCAGGTTCTGGGGTATCATGGCTGTAAATGAGGGCCCACTGTCACCCTGAAGAGATTGAGGCGGTCCAAACCTGGGCACTATCTCCTTTAACAGAGCTTTGCAGACTTCTGTAGCTCTCTCTGTCCTAGTAGGGAAGACCTCAATCCATCCTGTGAATGTGTCAACAAAGACTAGAAAATAAGAAAACCCTTGTGGTTTCAGCATAGCTGTAAAATCCACCTGCCGGTCTTCTCCTGGGTATGACCCTCGATGTTGGACAGGTTGAATTAGGGTAAGTGGCAAGGGTCTGGTATTTGGATTGTTTCTTAGATAGGTATCACAACTCTGTGTGATCTGCCAAGTAACTTTAGCCAACCAGGGGTGGCAGAGAATAGGCTTAAGCAAGGTTTCTGGATTATCTCTTCCAAAATGGGAACTTTTGTATAGGGAGTTAACAATTTTCCAGACTTGAGAGTCAGGGGATATTATTTGAGCCTAGTCAGTCTGGAACCACCCACATTACCCAATCTCCCAGCACTTCTTGGCACATCAGGAATGTTCCTCTGGGGTATAATTCAGAGTCAGGGTTTCCTTGGGGAAAAGGGAGCAGATAGCAGTGACAGGGGTAGCTGCCCTAGTGGTTCGTTTTGCCTCCTGATCAGCTTTCCTATTCCCTGGGCCTCCTTTTCTTCTTCCTTTTGGTGACCCTTGCAGTTAATTTCGCAGGAAGTTTGACCTCCTCCAGAAGTCTGAGAATGAGTTCTTTGTGTTTAATAGGAGAGCTTCTGGCACTGAACATCCCTTTTTCCTTCCAGATGGCTGCATGGGTGTGCAGGATGAGAAAAGCATATTTAGAGTCTGTATAGACATTAGTCCTTTTTTCTTTCCCTGGTTCCAGAGCTCTTGTCAGCTTTCTGGGCTGAGGTGCCTGGGGGAAGAGACCCACTTTTTCTGGTTTCTTCTAGGCTCATTATGGCATATCTTGCTTTCCTCTCTCTTTTTCCCACAAAAGTACTGCCATCTGTGTACCATTCTTCCTCTGGGCTGGATAAGGGTGTCTTGGATAGACTGAGGGGAGAAGAGTGTAATTCATCTATGACTCGCATGCATTGGTGGTCTAAAGGGGAAGTATAGGGGCCCAGCATTAAGGTGGCTGGATTTAAAGTCTGACAGACTGTTAATGTTATTTTTGGAGAGTCAAGGAGGAGGGCCTGGCATTGGGTGATCTTTTCCCCTATCATCCATCTATCCCCTTTAGTCTCCAAGACTGCTTGCACTTGGTGAGGTGTATACACTGTGATGGGCTGACCCAGGGTCACCTTGGAGGCCTCTTTAACCATAAGAGTGGTGGCTGTTACTGCCTCAAGCCAAGCAGGCCACGCTTTGGCTACCTTGTCTAGTTGTTTTGAGAGGTAGGCCACAGGCTGTAATGCGGGCCCCACCATTTGTCCTAACATCCCAAGAGCAGTTCGTACTCCCTCAGAGACATACAGCCTGAAAAGCTTTTCCATGTTTGGGAGGTCTAAATCTGGAGCCATACTGACAGCCCCTTTCAGGGCATTAAGGCAACCTTGCAGGTCTTCATTCCAGTCAAGTGGCCCTTCCTCTTTCCTTCTTAGTTTCTCATACAGGGGTCAGGCCAGATCCCCATAACCAGGAATCCTGATCCAGGAAAATCCAGTCATTCTTAAAAATCCCGTAAGCTGTTTGGGGGTAAGGGGTATTTCAGTTCAGTTCAGTTCAGTCGCTCAGTCGTGTCTGAATCTTTGCGACCCCATGAATCGCAGCACGCCAGGCCTCCCTGTCCATCACCATCTCCCGGAGTTCACTCAGACTCACATCCATCGAGTCCGTGATGCCATCCAGCCATCTCATCCTCGGTC
>SJYX01011431.1:183763-246017 GCA_006410675.1 Oreotragus oreotragus
TACCACAGCTTTCTTATCCATTCATCCGCTGATGGACATCTAGGTTGTTTCCATGTCCTGGCTATTATAAACAGCGCTGCAATGAACATTGGGTACACGTGTCTCTTTCAATTCTGGTTTCCTCGGTGTGTACACCCAGCAGTGGGATTGCTGGGTCATAAGGCAGTTCTATTTCCAGTTTTTTTTTTAAGGAATCTCCATACTGTTCTCCATAATGGCTGTACTAGTTTGCATTCCCACCAACAGTATAAGAGGGTTCACTTTTCTCCACACCCTCTCCAGCATTTATTGCTTGTAGACTTTTGGATCACAGCCATTCTGACTGGCATGAAATGGTACCTCATTGTGATTTTGATTCACATTTCTCTGATAATGAGTGATGTTGAGCATCTTTTCATGTGTCTGTTAGGCATCTGTATGTCTTCTTTGGAGAAATGTCTATTTAGTTCTTTGGCCCATTTTTTGATTGAGTCATTTATTTTTCTGGAACTGACTTGCAGGAGTTGCTTGTATATTTTCGAGATTAGTTGTCTGTCAGTTGCTTCATTTGCTATTATTTTCTTCCATTCTGATCTTATAGTTTCTGATCTTTAGGTCTTTAATCCATCTTGAGTTTATTTTTGTATATGGTGTTAGAAATTGTTCTAATTTCATTCTTCTACACACAGCTGACAAGTTTTCCCAGCACCACTTGTTGAAGAGAGTGTCTTTTCTCCATTGTATACTTTTGCATCCTCTGTCAAATATCTGACTCTAGAGAGGTTGCAAGCTCTCCCTTGGTCCCAGATCACTTGGTTGTCCATGAGCCAAAGGAAATGCTGAGCAGTAAGCACAATCAGAGGGGCTGTAGGGCTGGCCCCAAAAGGTAGACATATGTCTAGGGTATTAACTTTCACCCAAGACCAGGTGCGACTATACTGAGCCCCATCAATCACCTCCATGTGAAGCACTCCGCCAAATGAACAATCAAACGGCTGAATTGATAGAAATAGGGCACCTGATGGAGGGCTCCTATTGCCCAATTATCTCCCCAAGAACCGAAAGCACAATTTATGGGGAGGAGAGATCATGGTCTCTCAGAAAATCCCTCACAAAGACTCAAAACTTCAGGTCTGAGTATCGACGGACAGAGTAAATAGAAATACCTTGGGTCTTCAAAGGGAGAGAAAGAGGATAGGTTGAAAGAGGAGGAGGGAGAGAAAAAAAAACAACAACACAACAACTGGTTAGGGTAGGGAGGGGACAAGAAAAAAAAGAGGGAGTAGCCTTACAGTCGTCTTGCCACCTGCAGATGCCCAGATGTTATGGGAATTTTCTCCTGGGCTTCCAGGAAAGGAGGACTGGAACCCGGCCCTACCAGAAACCAGAAATCAGGCCAGATCAGACCAGAACCAGAATTTGAGTTCTCTGCCAACTGGAGGTGATCAGGCTGTGATCCTCAGTTCAGGCTGTGGCCCTTCAATCAGACTCCTAAGTCCAATACTGGGGGAGAAGAAAAGAAAAGTAGGATAGGAGGGGTTGAAAAGAGGGATGAGAGAAAGAGAAAAAAAAAAAAAAAAAAAGGAAGGGGCAGGGAAGTCAATAAAGTGTCTTATTCCTTACCTGGCTGGGGCACTCTAGCCGTTGTTCAGGAAAGAGATCAGGGACAAAGGGGTCCTGGTTGCGGCCGCTGTGTCTGATCCGTCAGCAGGCGAGCTGGTTCTTGAGTACCCTGAGTGGTCGGGATGTCAGCCACAGTAAACAGGGGTCCCTTCATGATTGCCAGTTGTTGCTGGAAGCGGGACCCCTTTCAGGACCCGAGAGTGGGCTCTTGTCTAACACTCAGAAATGAATTGTCCAAGGAAACACACATGCTGACAAAACAAGAGACTTTACTGGGAAGGGGCACCTGGGTGGAGAGCAGTAGGGTAAGGGAACCCAGGAGAACTGCTCTGCCACTTTTTATGGTAATGGGATTAGTTTCTGGGTTGTCTCTGGCCAATCATTCTGACTCAAGGTCTTTCCTGGTGGCACACGCATTGTTCAGCCAAGATGGATCCCAGCGAGGAGGGTTCTGGGAGGTGGTAGGACATGTGGCGTCTCCTTTTGACCTTTCCTGAACTCTTCCAGTTGGTAGTGGTTTATCAGTTTCGTGTTCCTTAATAGGACCTCCTGTCTTAAAATAATTCACGTGAATGGTTACTTTGGTGCCTGGCCAGGGTGGGCAGTTTCAGTCAGCATGTTTCCCCTACCAGAAGCAGAGAGGTTAAGAAAGTAAAGTGAAAGTGTATTTAAGCAAAGATACATTCTCAGAGGGAGAGCGGGCAAACAAGTGAAGAGTTGCTGCCCTGGGCCTCATTGGCAAGCCTGTTCTGAGGGGTAAGCAAGTGAAGTGGCAGAATATTGTCTAGGGAAGGAGGGGTTTGGGAGTTGACTTCCTTGACTTCCATCCCAGCTCCATTCTTCCAAGACTAGGAATGATTTCTGTCCCCATTTAGCTTAGATTAGAAGTGTCATGTGTCAGTACATGGTGAGTACTTCTTATCTGTAAGGCTAATCGTATTGTAATGAGAGCACAGATGAGGGAAAGTTTCCATTGGGATGCAGGAGATTCTCACAGTTCCCCAGCTTTCTTTGTCTGCTATTCAGATCCTTACCACCCAAAATGTGTGGTCTCCCTTCAGTCTGAAGGTTCCTGCTTCCCTCTGTCTGCCCATGGACCCCTGCTGTTTACAAGATGTATGGTTTCCTGCCACCTGGCCCCTGCCCCCATTTCTCTGCTCATACCTAGCTACCTGCTTGCTGTAACAATAGGAAATAAATACAACTTCCCAGGGGTAACAAGCCCTCCACATCCCATGCACTTTCAGTGCAGGCCAGATGGGGAGTAGTGCCAGAGGCATCTCCCTCCCCCATGGTATAAACACAGGCCTAAGTGGGGAACCTGGACTTCCACTCCTGCCTTCACCTGCTAATACAGTGTCAGAGGAGGTCTGCTAAAACAGAAGAATTGAATAATACCCAGACTCTCAAATCAACCAAAATGTCCAGGAAGGATAAAATCGAAAATCACTCATCATGCCAAAAACCAGTAAAAGCTCAACTTGAATGGGAAAGACAATCAACTGATGCCAGCACCAAAATGGCACAGATGTTAGAATTACCTGACAAGGATTTTAAAGCAGCTATCATTAAAATGCTTCAGTGAGGACTTATTAACAGTTGAAAAAAATGAAAAAGAATAGGGAGAGTCAGCAAAGTTTATCGAGGATACAAAGAAGATCCCAATGGAAATTTTAGAACTGAAAAAATATTTGTGAAAGTCAGTTAACAACTCAATGCATGGATTCAGTAGCAAAATGGAGAGGAAAAGGAAAGACTCCGAGCTTAAAGTCAGAACAATAGAAATTACCCAGTCCAACTAAGAGAGAGAAAATAAACTGGAAACAAAGATGAACAGGGCCTCAGAGACCTGTGAGACTATAAAAAAATGTCTCTCAGTGGATTTTTCATCAGAAGCCATGGAGGCCTGAAGGAAGTGGTATAACATGTCTCAAGTGCTGACATAGATGAACTGTCTTCCCAGAAAATCATAACTGGTAAAAATAACTTTCAGGAATGAAAGGGAAATATAAACACATTCTCAGATGAAGAAAAACTGAACTAAGGGAATTTGTTGCCAGCAGACCTACTTCAGATTTAAAAAAAAAAAAAAAAAAAAAAAAAGGACTAAAGGAAGTTCCTGAAACAGAAATTAAAGGATAAAAGAAGGAATTGTCAGAAAGGAAAAGGGAACAACAGAAAGAGTAAAAATATCTGTAAACACAATAGAGTTTCCTACTCCTCTTGAGTTTTCTAAATTGTGTTTGGTGGTTGGAAGGAAAAAAATTACATTGTGATTCTCAATGTAGAAAGAGTACACAAAAATGCAATATTTCCATTAACAATGTTATAATAAAGATGATGAACAAATTTCCACTGTACTGAGTACCTACTACATGTCAGAATTATTTTCTGTTGTCTCTAACTTTCTTTACCTTACTTTGCAGATATGGGACCCAAGGCTTTTCACCCCCTCCCCCAGTGTGGGGTGTGTGTGTGTGTGTGTGTGTGTGTGTGTGTGTGTGTGTGTGGTGTGAGCAGGTAGGAAGTAGTGTGCTAAGCAAGGATGTTAGGTGAATGACTTAAGATGAACTTTTGGGAAGAAGGCAAAACACTGATGAAGAAATAGGTATTTGTGAATATTCAAGAACTTGCACACTATTTGTGTATATACTCCTAGTATCTGTACATGTTGCAATCACTAGAGACCATCTCTCTGTCTCTCTAAGGAAGCAAGACTTCAACCGGTAGCAGGTAAAGGTGGACCAAGTGATGGCATATAACCCACGAAAGGTGTAAAACATAAATTTTCTCTTTTCTGCGAAAATCGATGGAAGATGGGTTATCTGCAGTTGTGTGGCAGTGGCAATTCTCAGGGAAAAAGAAAAGCTGAGTTTTGAGACAGATAAATGGTCCCTTTGCTGGGGCTGAACACAGCCCCAGACCTCATAAGTTTAACTTACTCAATGTGAGACGCTGCAGGTGGCTCCATTTTATGTTTCTACCTTTGAAGACAGTGTGGAATATTGGAAAACCCCTGAAGTTTACCATCAAAGGGACCTAGATTCACTCCAGAAATTATTAGCTAATGTAAGGGAAAGGTTACTTAGCCTCTCTGATTCTCACTTTTCTCATTTCAAATGAGGATATAAGAATGCATACCAAGTATGGTGTTTGCAAGGGTCAAATGAGAAAAATGCACATGAAGTGCTTGGACTATTAAAGCTGTTCAGTAAATGTCATTTCCCTGCTCTACTACAACCCTTCCACCTCCAAATCAAAACAACTGGATTTAAATCTTTGTCGTAATGTCCAATAGATTCTGTTGATGTCTTGAATTTTGCCCTAAGGAACACTGGGTAAGCATAAAGCAGTCTATGAACAGCTCTTTACTCATAGCATCACACTTGACTTGGCAACTTTGGAGAGCACGATAAAACATCACTGGTGAACTTGACAAATAGGAATAGGATACATTATTCCCAACTCACTAGAGGAAATACAGTACTAAAGGACACTCAATCCATCTGACAGAAACTCAATCGATCCGATGGAAAACAGATAAAAGAGAATAATATATAAGAAGCATGGGAGAAAAAAACTCCCAATCAATAGGAAGCAGAAATAAGATGACAGAAACAACTACAAAATAGAGATTACTAGGAAAAATTCAAAATGGAGCCATATGATCTTAAAAAGAGGAGGGCACAAAAAGGTTAAAAGGAAGCAGTTGTGGACTTTCAGCTCTTAAATGATTAAAAACAGGGATTCAGGGCTAATTCCTGTGATTATAATTCTGAAGGCTCAAATATACATATGCCAAAAATTCACTGAAATTGGCAGATTCATAGAGAGGGAACTTTTAGTATATCTCTCAGTAACTGATCAATTAAGAAAACAATAAGTATTAGCAATGAAAAGGGAGACTTGGAGAACCCTATTAAGTTGTGCTCTAATGGGCAGGTATAGAATACTAGGTCCAACGATTAGAGAATATATATTCTTTGGGAGCACAAACGGAACATTTAGAAAAGATGATCATTCACTAGTCCACAAGTATATGTCAGCAATTTTCAAGCATAAAACAATGCTCTCTGAACACAGTGCAATCAAGATAAAAAATAATAACCCAAAGGAAAACAGAAACAAACCACTTAGGGTAGGAACATTAAAAAAAAAAGATATGGCCAGAATCAAGTGATACATGTGACCAACAAGGGATAAATAGTAATTTTAATCATAATAGAAATTAGGAAATATTACAACCAAATGATAATGAAAATAGCACCTATAAAATCTTGTGGGATACACGAAAGTGGTAGTTTGAGGGACGTTTATAACACCAAATGCTTATTAGAAAAGAAGAAAGACCACAAATTAATGAGCTAAGCAATCAAAATATGAAATGAGAATAACAGAATGAATGCAAGAAAGTAGAAGGAAGGAACACTTACCAAAATTAAAGAGAAAACAAAACAAAACATCCATAAAGAAGTTCAAGCAGACCAAACTTGCTTCAAACTAGGTTCAAACAAACCTAGCTTGTTGCTAGGGAATGCAAAAGAAACTGATAAATGTACAGCAGCAGTTATTGAGAGAGAGAGAGACAGAGAGAGAAAAGTAGAAGATATTAGGAATAAGAAAAGAAGTAATCATTATGAATATGGTAGATGTTTTTGTTATACCATTACTTTGAATTACTTTATTTTAAAACTCAGATGAAATAATTTTCTCAATCTAGCAAAGTTAAACAGAAATAGACTGATCATTTATATATTGCAAATGTATTCCATCATAAATATGGAATGCTAAAACTAAAGCTGGTAAAGCCCTTGGACAGTTTTCCATGGCCTCAAATATTACCATTATCTTTGATGTATGTAAGATCCATCTGGGACTCATAGTTTATCTACTTATTAATTCACATGAGGCCAGCCCATATACTTGGGAATCTCATCTGCAATTTTTGATTCTACCATTTTTATAAGCTGATAAGATTAATTAATTGAAAGCACTCATACAACACTTCCAGCTTTATCACACAGATATGAGCAAATCTCCCACTCACTCACCTAAACAGCCTTTCTGTGATCTTGAACCTGGAGACTCCTCAGTCTTCTGAAATAAGCATCAGAAAAATCTGCCCTTGAGCCTAGGTTAAAAAAAGAAAGAAAGAAAAAAGTTTACCAGGTACTATTAACAACTAATATCAATAAAACTCCAGAGTGCTGATCCTTGAGTTGTTCCTCATCACATCCCCCTGTATACTGGGTATCCACTTCATCTGAAGACCTTAAATTGAGGATTCTTAGGAGAAGGCAATGGCACCCCACTCCAGTACTCTTGCCTGGAGAATCCCAGGGACGGGGGAGCCTGGTGGGCTGCCGTCTATGGGCTCGCACAGAGTCAGACACGACTGAAGTGACGCAGCAGCAGCAGCAGCAGCAGCAGCAGCTTTCCAGGTGTCACTGACTTTAGCAAGTGGACAGACTCCTCCCCAAGACGACAGAATACCATTAATTTTCTGATTCTCTAGGAACTTTTCCTCCCCTTTTACTAATAATATTGCCTACCATTACATTCTGATGTCTTCCAGCACATTACTATGAGCTCCCCTTATTTTTATTGTATTATTGCAGCAGCAGCAGCAGCAGCAGCAGCTTTCCAGGTGTCACTGACTTTAGCAAGTGGACAGACTCCTCCCCAAGACGACAGAATACCATTAATTTTCTGATTCTCTAGGAACTTTTCCTCCCCTTTTACTAATAATATTGCCTACCATTACATTCTGATGTCTTCCAGCACATTACTATGAGCTCCCCTTATTTTTATTGTATTATTTTTTAACTCCTGTGGTCTCCTTCTGCCACTTAAGGAAAAACATCTGACGTTCCCCATCACACCCTGCTGACAAAAGAAACAAATGTTATTTGTCAGTTTCCCTTAGAGCATTAATCCCAACCTCCAGATGTTAAAAACTGGACACTGACCTCATCTCAGCAAAATACTCCTACAGAGGTCATTATAATCCTATCGGCGAGTCCTACTCAATCAAGAGTAGGCTCCATTATTGGGGCCACCCTGACCCTGACAGTCAAATTTGCTCATGGTATTCCATTTGTTCATGATAGTCAGCCTGCTTTGTGAAACTGATTGAAAGTGAAAGTGAAAGTCACTCAGTCGTGTTCAACTCTTTGTGACCCCATGGACTATACAGTCCGTGGAATTCTCCAGGCCAGAATACTGGAGTGGGTAGCCTTTCCCTTCTCCAGGGGATCTTCCCAACCCAGGGATCGAACCCAGGTCTCCTGCACCGCAGGTGGATTCTTTACCAGCTGAGCCACACAAGGGAAGTTCTGCTAAATACATCACTTTCCTTGAGGAACACAAAATCGGCTTTCTCTAGTTGTGATAAATGATGCTTATTCTCCTGATAGAGGCCGTGCCACAGTGAGGTACTATTTGTTATGTAACATCTTATATAACACCCATATGGCATATGCTAACTTATCTTGTGTGTTCCGGATAATTGCTAGAGACTTTGTGATATGTTAAACTAAACATTCCAGCAGATCTTGTTTCCCAGAAACCGGTGGGGGAGGCGGGAGGGGTTAGAGAGGGGATTATCCAGTAACAGTCAAGCCAATTTCTTTTAAAAACTCACCAGAAAGGGCTTCTCTGGTGGCTCAGATGGTAAAGAATCTGCCTGCAATGCAGGAGACCTGGGTTCAGTCCCTGGGTCAGGAAGATTCCCTGGAGAAGGGAGCGGCAACCCACTCCAGTATTCTTGCCTGAAGAATACCATGGACAGAGGAGCCTCGTGGGCTATAGTCCATGGGGTTGCAAAGAGTCAGACATGACTGAGTGACTAACACACACACACACACACACACACACACACACACACACACACACACGAAGAATAACTGACTCCCTATTCACATAGGCTTTGTGACTTGCTATTCTCACATTAGGGAAAATAATAGCTAGCAAGCGTGGTCCAAAACTTGTCTTTGATTCTGACAAAAGTCATGTGGTGCTCAAAGGTGAACCCAGATGGATTCATTGCCTGGTTTTTATAATCCAAGCCCTTGACTTCAAGTCTTGTTTCAAGGACTAATAATCACTGTGTTTTGTTTGATTACTTGTTTTGCAGTTGGCCAATGCATCCTGTCTGGAGTCTTAAATTCTATTGCACAGCCCGTGTCACACCAGAGTATTCAACGATGCATTCTACCGCAAAAGGAGCAGGAGAGACCAACCCATGTCCTACTACAGACTACATTCTCTAAACAAATTCCTGATCATCAAAATCAGAGCAATGTTGATAATCTAGATAACATGGATTAATTGCTTGTGGCCAAAACAGGGTACTAAAAAATCTCTCTTGACATCCAAAAATCTCAGGAAATGCCAACTTCACATGAGATCATGAGATCTTGTCACTCTGAGATCATGATTAAGACAAAACAAAGGCCACGTCATGATTTTTTTTCNACACACACACACACACACACACACACACACACACACACACGAAGAATAACTGACTCCCTATTCACATAGGCTTTGTGACTTGCTATTCTCACATTAGGGAAAATAATAGCTAGCAAGCGTGGTCCAAAACTTGTCTTTGATTCTGACAAAAGTCATGTGGTGCTCAAAGGTGAACCCAGATGGATTCATTGCCTGGTTTTTATAATCCAAGCCCTTGACTTCAAGTCTTGTTTCAAGGACTAATAATCACTGTGTTTTGTTTGATTACTTGTTTTGCAGTTGGCCAATGCATCCTGTCTGGAGTCTTAAATTCTATTGCACAGCCCGTGTCACACCAGAGTATTCAACGATGCATTCTACCGCAAAAGGAGCAGGAGAGACCAACCCATGTCCTACTACAGACTACATTCTCTAAACAAATTCCTGATCATCAAAATCAGAGCAATGTTGATAATCTAGATAACATGGATTAATTGCTTGTGGCCAAAACAGGGTACTAAAAAATCTCTCTTGACATCCAAAAATCTCAGGAAATGCCAACTTCACATGAGATCATGAGATCTTGTCACTCTGAGATCATGATTAAGACAAAACAAAGGCCACGTCATGATTTTTTTTCCCTAAGCACAGACAAAAGCAAAATAACTGTACAAATCACCATATATCCCTCTCCTAGCTAGTATGAGTGACTGCTAGTTTGGGGGTTTTGTTTTCCCCTTTGCTTTGTTTCTTTGTTTGTTTTCAGCAATTGCGGCTTTAACCTCACTCTAATCTAGTCTCTCTATACAAAAGGTTTATTAAGATACTGTCATAGGAATACCCTGTCTTCCTGACAGTATCCAATTCAGATCAAAACTCTGCTTCTTTAAAATCTCAGCCAAATCACCGAAAATAAGCCCACCTCTTAAATTTTTTTTTGATGTGGTCCCTTTATTTAGTCTTTATCGAATTTGTCACCATATTGCTTCTTTTGTTTTTGTTTTTGTTTTTGTTTTTAATGTTTTGGTTTTTGGCCACAAGACACATGGGACCTTAGTTTCCCCAACCAGGGAGCGAACCCACACCACCTACTTTGGAAGGCAAAGTCTCATCCACCGGACTAGCAGGGAAGTCCCAAGCCCAAATCTTTTAACATCCCTTTTCTATCACCCACGTACTTGTGTGGCCCACAGTTCCTTCACTGTGTGTGTTCTCCTTCACTGCAAAGAATAATAAACTCAAATTGTGCAACTACAAATGTGTTCCTGCTGGTCTTTAGCTGGGAGGCATCGAAATATCATATCACATTAAACCTGACGATAAAGCAAAACAGAAGACTCAAATGTATTTGATTTATGTATTTGTATCTAAATGTATTTACAATAACCTCACATGCTATTATTTCTAACGTAATTTTCAGTTTACAAAGACATTTATTTTGTATCCTTTCAACCAGCAATTTCAAGGCCTAGAGACTGAGAAGAGGGCTGGTATACTGGTGGAGATGTTAACAACATGAACAGTAAAAGACCAACCATAAAATATATTGAAAATAGATATTCATGATAGTGGAATGGGAGAAAGAAAGCAAAGGTACAGTTTTGGACAATGAGTTTGAGATGATGGCCTGACCACCAGGTCAGGTGTTGTATGGGCCGCAGAAGATAAGACCCAAATTCTTCGCATTCCAAAGCACAGGGTTTCAGAACAAACAGTTCCTTTGGGTGACTACCAACCTTCCTCAGGCCCTGTCCCCAGCCTCCATAACATCTCAGTAAGCACAGTGAGACGAATAAGACCCTGATGAGACCCTGTAAATCCAAATGTGACCATTCTGTATGTCCATTTTTCTAACTCCTCCCCATCCCCACAAACATCACCCACCCCCACATGGGTTATCCAGGTGACCTATGTATTCAGAAGTAGAAAGAAATTTAAATTTTACTTGGAATGACTGATTATAGAACAGCACTATCTAACAGAATTCTCTGCACTGATAGAAATGTTCCATATCTGCGCTGCACACAGTAGAGTAGCCACTGGTTTACATGTAGCCATTGAGCACTTCAAATGCTGCGAGTGAGACTGAGAGACTGAATTTTAAATTTTACTTAATTTTAATCAATTTAAACAATCACATATGACTAGGGGCTACCATTTTTAAGAATATACCTCTACAGGAAGTCTCCTCACCTGTGGTGGACCATACTCATCCACTTGCCCTCACCCAAAACACGCTCTTCATGACTGCTTGGACGATTTTAATTCACTTAGAGTCACCACTCTTCATAAAATCCCATGTACTG
Organism: Oreotragus oreotragus; assembly: GCA_006410675.1. Classification (NCBI taxonomy): domain Eukaryota; kingdom Metazoa; phylum Chordata; class Mammalia; order Artiodactyla; family Bovidae; genus Oreotragus; species Oreotragus oreotragus. Next base: position 195,127 of record SJYX01011431.1, read on the forward strand.
CAAACATGCTAATCAAAACCATCAGCTGCTTATAGATTCCTATTTCTGCCATCACCATGTACTATTTTTAATTTTTTAATAATTGACAGACGTCACCAATATAATGCAGTGTGTTTATGTGATGAATACTTCTCAGAGAATTAAGGATCTTTTGGTTATTCAAATCTTACCTTGAATTTGCCCAGATAGTTTTTGTTCCTTCCACTGCATCTTATTACCCTGCTAGTCTTTAAACCAAGTTTGATAGTTGAATTTTGCTACAATGTGGAGTGAAATTTATCCTTTGGTGTCTGATCTCAGAGTCTAATCATAGCAATTGACATGGAAAACGTGTTCACAGACTAAACCAAACTTTCATTTGCACTGTTAGAACGAATCATTCCCAAAGACTGTTCATATATCAATTGGCTATTGTCTAAATAAATGAGATAAATTTCAGCTCTCTTACCTACTAGAAAAAAAAACTGCCACATTTCTTTAAATGTCATGAATAGACAAATTTTACTTCTGAAACACAAACACTTGAAGAAGTATAAGTTTCAGCTAACATCCTGGTTATTTTCTCCTTACCAGCATCAGTGTCTTTCTACTTATTTACTCAAATGAGGAAGGAAGCTACATTTAGATTAAAATTGGTTGCCTGGACTATACGTTCTGTTTTGTTCCTTTGTAGATTGCACCACCTTTGAGGTTTCCAAGTGGTGGGGCAGACTGTTAGTTATAGATCTGAATTCAAAGGTCTGTGCATGGGCTATGAATTTGAGAGTCTATGACATATAGATGGTGCCTGGAGTCAGGCAAGTAAACCTTAGAACAGGGGGCAGATGACACACCCCTTTCAAGAGATTTATCTTGAATAAAGGGAAGGGCATCAAGGCCCAGGTAGCTGAGTGGACAAGGAAAGAGTGGAACCTCATATGGGCTCCTAAAATATAAATGTGTGTGTGTGTGTGTATGAATGCCTTAGGAGTCATGTAACTAGCTGAACAGTTGATGACATAGAAACCTTGGATCCTGCTTCAATCCACTTATTTCAGTTTGTGTGTGTCTGTGTGTGTGTGTGTGTGTGTGTGTGTGTGTGTTTGCTGACCCCAATTCAAAAGTTTAAGTTTAATCGCATGATTAAACTTATGTGATGTGCTTATATAAAATAGGTGAATTTTGCTATTTTAACTCTCATCAGGCAGTTTCATGTCCAAATTCTGTGGCTGAGACTTGGCAAGTACCGTCCTGTAGACCTTGTGGCTAGACACTCCCTCTTCTTTTTTATTTTCCTCTTAAAAAGATGGTTTTCTTTTTCCAGCACATGATTTATCTTTCATTAAAATTCCAGTGTCATCTTTGTGCTACTTATATATATACCCTTTCCACAGTAGCATAATTTACACTGGTCTGCTGTCTCTGTCCATCCCACTTACATCCCTGGGGCACTGCTTTCTCCTTCATAAGTCATTGTTTATTTAAGTCTCTTGTGTCTTTGAACACGAATGCTAACCTTTATCTTCTTACAGCATCTATCTTTAGGACACCACTGGAAGGGAAGATGAGAGAAGAGGGTTTGTCTACTGAATTGTACTAACATTTCATTCCGGTCTCCTTAAGACAGGCAGAAGCAGAGATGGACTATCAAAAGATGCAACAGAGCCAGATGCAGAAACAGCCAGAGACAGGACAGCCTGACAGAAAAACAGAGATAGCTGGTCAGGCAGGCTGAGAAAGCCCAACAGATGGATAGACTCAGATATTATACCTCCTCCCGCAAAAGAGACAGGTAGAAAGGGATACACAGAAAGGGGCAGACAGAGACATGTAGAAATAGATGGAAACAGAGACAGGTAGAAATAAATGGAGACAGAGACAGGGAGGCAGAGGAAGCCAGGCACAGACAGGGACAAACAGACACACATTCAAACTAAGGCAAAGAATGATGGTTACAGACAGAGACAGGGAGACAGGCAGAGGCTGATTGACACAGACAGAAAGACAGAGACAGACTGAGAGACAGAGAAAGGCAGAGGCACACTGAAAGAGAGACAACAGACATAGAGATAGTGATGGAGAGAGAGAGAGTCAGAGAGAAACAAGGTGGTGGGGCGGGGTGGGGGTGGGGGAAAGACAGAGACAGATCGGGACAGAAAAGGAAAGACAAAGACAGATGGGTGGAGAAAAAGACATGGAGAGATGCAGGTACAGACGGATACAGAAGCACTGAGAAATACAGAGACCGAGACAGAAACATAGAGACCCAGACACAAACAGATTGTCAGAAACAGAAAGATACGAACAGTAAGATAGAGACAGAGAGTGACAAAGATAGGCAGTCTGAGACAGAGACTGAGGTAGACAAAGACAGAGATAGATAGAAATTAGACAGGGATGCAGACAGACATAATGGAGACAGAGACAGGGGATGACAGAGAGCAGCAGACATACATAGAGGGAAAGACAGAGACAGGGATAAATCCTCATCATTGTCAAGGACCACATGGTATCCCATAGGGGTACATCTCCTTTAGCGTGGCATTTAGTCTGCTGTTATTTAGCTTGATGGTTTCCTATAGCATTACCATGACTATACATTTTGTCCTGCCTCCCCATCTCCCCATGCCTTTACGAAGAGGCTAACAAAATGAGTATCAATGTGGGAAAAGCTTTCTTCCTCATCCTGAGCAATCAAAAAGAAAAGAACAAAAAGTGAAAAAATAGAGACAGGTATTGGATAGATTGCCCAAACTGGCAGATGGCAACAGTCAGGGTTTGTGAGAGTTTAAATGTTTAAATGAGTGTATTTCAGCTGTCACTGTTTGTACATTATTGAACATCTTTCCATTGTAAGCAGCAACAAGCAATTTAAGGATTTAAAGCTAGTTGGGTAGGAAAACAAAAGCAGATCTTTCAGTCAAGGTACACTTGTAGCTAAGTAGTCTATGAATTTCCCAAGTGAGGACACCTGTTTAGATGAAATGGCATCTTGGCATTCAGCTTAAGAAAAAGTAATTTCAAATTGCTTAGAGAGTTTATATAAAGAAAGTGAAATTCTTACTGAAAAAAAATAAATAATAATTTTTACCTTTCAACTGAATCATGACTTACTCGTCTCCCCAGTTATTTTAAAAAATAAATAAAATGAAGTCTATTGTTTGTAGTTGATTAGGTATACGGAATATAAGGGAACACAAGAAAGGGTAGGGGGATGCAAAATTACGGGCAAACATCGAAGGATGCAACAGCAGCTTCCTGGTGGAACCATTTCATATAACTAACTGTCAGGTAAACATTACTCTAACACTAGTATGTGGGTTTGGGATATCAAAGCCTTTCAAATCTCCTTAAAGAGTAAAAAGGAATGAATGAATGAATAAAGTCAAAAGTAATTTGTTCACTGAATGACAATGGATAAAATCTCATTGGGAAGAGAAACATAAACCACTGGTAAGGAAAATTCTGATTTCAACTAAGCAAAACATTAAATCTGGTGACTATTTTTTGTTGTTGTTGTTCATCTTGTGTTAATTTATCACACTCTTTCCAAGCATGTATTTATTATTTGTATGGATTCTTAAATAAGAGTTTTTAGTGCTTCTCCTTTTGTGACAAAAACACTTTTTATCTTACCCTTCTGATTATTAGTGTGGACTTCTCGTGATCCCACTTCCAGATGCCAAATAATTTCCATTATCATTCAAAAGCATTCCTTTCCAGATCTGTTTTTAAGCAGGAAAGAGTCTTTCCAAGTACAATGCAAAGGTCAGATGTTTCTGAAGGGCAAAGGCCATCAACGTGCTTAAAGAGTGCATTCTGGTGCATAAATAATTCATGACTGTATGCCACAGAAAAAGTCTATCTAGTACGGAGATGTCCACCTAGAATCAATCTGCTGCCTTCCACTCCACTCCCAATATAGGGTTGTATAAGATTTGAGACGTCTTTCTAGGGTTAAAATGCTAGGAAAGTTAAAATAAAGCCGAACTAACATCAAGATATGATGTTAGTCATACTAACATCTAACCTAAGAATACTGAGGAACAATCAATAAAGAGAAGATCATCAGTGTAGCCTGGGTGTGTTCACATAGTGAGAGATCATGGAAATGGGGAAAGGGAAGCAATCCAAACGAAGCTAGAAGCTAGCGGTAGTGGTGGTAATGAGTAGGGCAGAGCGGCTCTAAACACACGAACTGAAAGAGAAACCGAACTGTTTCTTGGACATTCATTTAATCGAGCTAAAAGCAATGCATATTTTAAGAGTTTCAATAACAGTATTAGAGTAGGTAGGTTCACAGCTTCTCTCTAAAGTCAGCTGGTCTTTGACTTTGCACAAATGATGGGACGGGGCATTGATGGATGGTAAACCAGGACGACAGGTTGCCACAATAACAGCACAAATAAGTTCTAAAGGTGTTGGAGGAGGGGAGCTTTAAAATTTCTCCTCTTCATAGGCTCAGGTAAACAATCTCAAGTATTATGAGCTACAGTTCAACAAAGACTCTGACAAAGTTGGGCCGCCAGAGGTGGGCAAGTCCGGTTGGTCCCGCAGAAGGAGCTGGCATCTGGACAAAGCTGGTCGCCCTTGACCCCAGGAAAAGAGCTGCTCACCTCTCCGCGATTTTGTTTTCAGGAGTCCTTACTCAGAAAAACGCCCCTTTCTGGGCAGGTACAGGAAATTACAGGTCACGTACATGGGGAAAACCATGTCTTCGTTCTCTAGATTCATTACTTCTAGCTCCTCATTCTTTCTCAGGGAAAGCACTTGGTACTCTGTCTCCTTCCGGAAAATGGCTCTTCCAGCCCGGTCCAAGGAGGCCAGGCGCAAGCGGAATGCGACGTTTTTCCGCCAGAGTAAGCAGACCCTGAGACTGCAAGAGCTGTTCTGTGTGCTGCGCTTGAAAATGATACGCCGGTTGGCATAGCACACCACCAAGTCCCAGCCGAAGTGGAAGCCTGCCCACCGCCAGGTGCACTGCTTATCCCTGAGGAGCTGGCCCCCACACCGCATGCTGGTCCTCTGGAGGTCGGACAGGCAGACATCCACGGGCCTGAAGTCTCTGGTCTGCTCAGCCCGGTGGAAGGCAAGCCACTGCTCTTTGTACACTGAGGTCATCCACGTAGCAGGGATCAGCGCATCCTGGTCGATGATGCGTGCTGATGGCAGGTCGCAGATTATGTAGGCAAGCCGCAGCTGCTGGAACGCTGGCACGAAAGCTCTTCCCTGCTCGGTCTCCAAAAAAGGGGTGCCTTCTGACTCCTGCCTGGACCCGGCAAACCACGAGTTGGCATCAGGCAGTAGGTCTCTGGGGGGGCCTCTCCATGTCGGCTGCAGCTGCAGGAACATCCACTTTTTCAACGTCGTGTACACATCCATCTCTACTTCCATCATGAAGAGCTCTGAAGAGGCAATGACCTCTTTCATGAGATCCAAACTAACTTCTCTCAATAATTCCTCACTATGCTGGGTCATCAGGTTATCCAGCAGCCACTGAAGACACATGGCCCTGATGTTCTGGAGTCCGTAGCTCTCAGCAGAGTAGTAGTAGCTGCACACGGTCTGATCATTGACGGTGTCCTTCATTATCTCACTGCACTGCTGAATCAGGTTGTCCAGCTGCAGCATGCTGGCTGTGGCCAGCATGGGGACCACTCGACCGGGTGGGATGAGCACTGAGTCTCGGTACAAGGAACCTAAAGCCTCGTGCAGCGCCTCACAATCAATGTTCTCATCAGGCATCTGCAACTCTACAATATTCATGGTTGCCTCACGCCACGCACCACTGAACATGCTAGCAAAGTATCCTGTCTGGCACAAGTAGACCTTGTGCAAGTTCCACTCCTCCCCCAGGGCACGGATCTGTACGTCACTCCCTTCTCCTCTCAGAAAATGGGTCTCATAAATCGACTCTAAACTGTTTTTTGCTCGCTTCCTGTGGGGCGTTTTTGCGAGCTGCCCTTCTGGGCCTGTCTTCCGCTTGTGGCGCCCTTGATTAGTGCTGCGTCTGGGCTCTTCGCTCCCCTCCCCTTCCTCCATCACTGCCTCCTCGGCCTCCTCCTCCCCCTCAGGAGCACCTGCCTCGTCTGGGCCATGCCCCACTCCGTTCCAGGGCATCCGACTGTTTAGTGCTCCCATTGCTTTTACCTCAGGGGTACATACGGCAAGCTTCCTCACCAGACGCAGCTGTCACTGGCGCTAGTTCAGCCCACGGTGCCCTTGGATACAGTTGGCGTTTGTGACGTCATCTTGGACGCCACGCAAAGCCACACCCACTAGGCTTTCCCCTACCCCTCCCACTCCCCATCACAAGACAAGTATACTCCGTACCAGGAATTCCACTCTGTGTATCTTTCCCTCCAGGCATGATTTCTCCGGGGCTCCCTTCATAGGATAATGGTGGAACAGAGGACTTTGTGTATGAATTTTCCCCATGAATTTTAAGGACATAATTTCCTCTTCCCCATTTGAAATAATTAGTGATCACTCCTTTTTTTGGATAATTACATCTTGGTTCCAGCTCTGTGCTCTATGCACCTTAATTTCTGTAATTATTTTCTTAGGTTATCCCATCATTTGTGGCTGTGAAAACATTTTCTGTGATAAAAGTGGCAATGTTTGCCCAGTCTTTGCTTTTGTCTCTATCTTTTGTTTCTAAATAGCATTTCCAGTCATAGAACCATTTAAAACTGTGTGTGTTCATATCAGCTTCTGGAAGCTCATGTCACCATTTTCCATAGGTACACAAACCTTAACTTCGGGGAATATCTTAAGTTCCATTGGGAACTGTTAGATGTTTTTTTGTTTTTTCCTACCCCACCTGTGTGTGCATCTTGAGTCCTCTGGCACTTTTCTTGTTTCTTACTACTACTACTCATTCCTCATTGTCTGATATCTGGCTAAAAGTCCACCGCTCCTCACACTTCCAAGGCAGAAATACATCTTTTCTCAACTCTACTCCCATCAGACCTTAAACATTCTCCCCATAAGGCTCCAATTATTTCATTATATTATTTTCACCACTAGATATTTGAATGTGTGAGGCAAAGGTTTTGGATTACCAGCCCCAGACACCAGCTAAGCAAGTAACAAACTTAATCAGTGAAAGAAATGAGAAATGAATGAGATGGATTTTGATTTCTGAGGAAATTAATAATATTAAATACTGACAAGTGTTATATGCTAAACAAATTATATGGTGTAGAGAGAGTCTGGACCTTTTCCATGACAAGGAAAGTACAAGGGAAAAAACTGTGAAAATGGTAAGTCTCTCAGGCCATTTGACCTTGCCTAAGTAGAGTGTTTGGGGCTTCCCAAACATTCCCAGTGGTAAACAATCCACCTGCCAATGCAGGAGATGCATGAGGCACGGGTTGGGAAGACTTCCTTGAGGAAATGACAACCCACTCCAGTATTCATGCCTGGAAAATTTCATGAATAGCAGAGACTTGCAAACTAGTGTCCATGGGGTCGCAAAGATTCTGTCCTGTTCAAATTATGTGAGTAGAATGTTTATACAATTTGAATAAGACAGGATAACCTTAAATCACATTTTAAATATTCCCTGTTAGATGGCTATAGAAAGTTGATAAGAAGGTCTATATAATGCTTCAGGTTCAGTGGTGCTTGGCATGAGACAAACATGAATACTGACTGTAGAGTTGTGACAGCTTATGGTGAATGGTAACGGTGCCACCGGATTCGTGGTCTCCAAAGGAGAAGATTTAACTCTGGGACCAAAGATAGTCTCAGTCACTTGGAGCATTGTGTAGATTTTATTTAAAGTGAAAGTAACAGAAAAAGCTTCTGACATAGACATCAGAAGGGAGCAGGAGAGAACCCACCTCACTAGTATAAGCAAGGCTTTATATACTTCTCAACTAGCTGCTAAGAATAGATAAAAGATACCTCAAGACTGCAAGAATTTTTCCAGACCCTTTCCTGTAACATACCTCCTGGGATGACATCAGCACAAGATTAGCCAGAAGGAACAGATTAACCCAGAGCTACAGCTGTGGAAGTTTTTACCCAGACCTTCTCCCATAACATACATCCAAAGCTTAAAAAAAAAAAAAAAAAAGGGCATGTCCTTGAATAAGAGATACTGCTGCCTACAAGGCCTACATATCTAAAGCAAAGAATGTGGAAAAGAAAGAATGCTTATATCCTCCTTAAAGGGGCCTTAGGCTTTGACTCCTTATCAACCTGCCTAAGTTAACTCTCTCATTTCCCCCTTTTTATTTTAGGAGAATATTGTTGCTGAGGGCAAAGGGGCAGAGAAATCTGTCAGTAACTGCTTCCTGCAGGTGAGGGGTTGACCCTAGGTGGTTGAAGCAACATATTCTCCTTACCCTTTTATTTAGGGTTTCTGATCCAAGGGCCCCAAGTAATAAATACACAGTTATATATGAAAGGAGCAAACAGCAAAAAACAGAACGATTACAATGATTATAGTCAAGATAGTTTTTCACAAAGGAGAGCTTGTAAACCAAGATTGTATCTGTAACCATGGTGGAACATCAGGGGAGTTCATTTTGAAGAGTGACCAGAATCTCTGCATCACTTTTACTTTGTCTGGGAAGCCATTGTATCCTTTAGGAAGAACAAACTAGAGAAGTAGATTAAAAGGCAGAGACCAAATATCAGTAGATGAATTACTGTAATCAGCAGTCCAAGCAAGAGTAAGAATCAGGTTACATTTGGTAGTAACTTTGATCCTGGTCTAGATAGAGTCAACACTTGGGCTGCTCTGTTTATAAGAATGGAGCCATCTGGCGTGTTCATATACATTTTGAATGTAGGTATAACAAACCTAGTTAGAAGTAGGTGAAAGAATGAAAACATGCAATTTAACAGACAAAATAAATCTTATAATTTCTTTTCAGGTGAATGAGTCTATAACCCAATGTAGACAAGTGCTTTAGGTAGCCAGTTGTCAAAGTTTGTCCAGGTAGGCCTTGGCGTCTTACTGTGGTATTAATGTATAAGGCAAAGTAGTTGTCACCATTAACAATCTTAGTGTTTTTCTAGGTATGAGAAGATGCAAGAATTTGGGCTCAAGAAAATCTTTACCTGAAAACATCTAACTATCCAAAGGCCTGTTTTGTCCGTTTTTCCAGAGCACAGAGCGAGTGCCTAATTTCTGATTTCACCCTGAACTCCTTTCAGGGGATGTTGAAGGTCAGCAGCTGTAGTGTCCATGAGTTAATCTTTGTAGAGGCAGATAGCAAGTGCCAGTTACCAGAGCAGGGCCCTTTTATGGCCCTGAGTTTGACCATGGTTTGCGGAGCATTCATTACCATCTTGTCCCATGGTGCTGGGAAGGTTCATTCCCAGGTCTGTCAAAGATTTCACTGATAGGCCACTCAATGTGTTATTACTGGACTAGGCCCTGTGAGTAACAAAAGTCTCTGGACCACATACTCATAGTTTCATTAAGTTATACACATCACCATCACAAGGCTGTGATCCATCTCTTTAAGTATTTTCCACAGTTTGTTGGGATCTACACAGTCAAACCTTTAGTGCAGTCAATGAAGTAGAAGTAGATATTTCTTTCTCAAACTCCCTTGCTTTTTCCATGATCCAACAAATGTTGGCAATGTGATCTCTGGTTCTTCTGCCTCTTCAAAAATCCAGCTTGGACGTCTGGACGTTCTCCGGTTCATATCCTGCTGAAACCTAGCTTGAAGGATTTTGAGGGTTACCTTGCCAGCAAGTGAAATGAGCACAACTGTACAGTAGTTTGAACATTCTTTGGGATTGGAATGTAACCTCAGCTTTTCCAATTCTTTGGCCACTGCTGAGTTTTCCAAATTTACTGGCATATTTAGTCCAGCACTTAACAGCATCATCTTGTAGAATTTTAAATAGCTCAGCTGGAAGTCCGTCACTTCCACTAGCTCTGTTCATAGTAATGCTTCCTAAGGCCCTCACACCACACTAAGTGACCTCGCACTCCAGGATGTCTGGCGCTAGGTTAGTGACCACACCATCTCGGTTATCTGGGTCATTAGGACCTTCTTTTGTTTAGTTTGTCTGTGTTTTCTTGCCACCTCTTCCTAATCACGTCTGCCTCTTTTAGGTCCTTACCGTTTCTGTCCTTTATCATGCCCATCCTTGCCTGAAATGTTCCTTTGATATCTCCAGTTTTCTTGAAGGGATCTCTAGTCTTTCTCATTCTCTTGCTTTTCTGTATTTCTTTGCACATATACCATCTCCTTGGATTGAATGAATCACTATTGGGGAAATGACCATACTACCCAAAGCAATCTATAGATTCAAGGCACTCTTTATCAAATCAGCAATGGCAGTTTTCTAAGAATTATAATAGTTTTTAGCAATGTGTATGGAAGCACAAAAGACCCTGAATAGACACAGTACTCTTGGGAAAGAAAATTGGAGCTGGAGAAATCAGGCCCCATAACTTCAGAGTCCAGGACAAAGCTACATTAATCAAAACAGCATGATGTTGGCCTCAGAACAGAAGTATAGACCAATGGAACAGGATAAAAAATCCAGAGATAAACCCATGGACCTCTGGTCACCTAATCTATGACAAATGGAGCAGGAATTAACAATGAAGAAAATAATATCTCTTCAATAAATGGTGATGGGGAATCCAGACACCTACATGTAAAAGAATGAAATAAGGACACTCCCTAACATGCTACACAAGGATAAAGTCAAAGTGGATTGAAGACTTACATGTATGACCAGGTACTATAAAATTCTTAGAGAAAAACATAGGCACGGCACTCTCTGACATAAATTACTGCAAGATCTTTTTTGACCCACATCCTAGAGTAAAGAAAATAAAAATAAATTTTGATTGGTGAGATCTGATTAAGCTTAAAAAACCTTTGCAGAGCAAAGGAAACCATAAGCAAAATGAAAAGACAGCCCTCAGAATGGGAGAAAATCCTTGCAACAAAGCTACCGAAAATGGATTAACCTCCAAAATATACAAACATCTCCTACAACTGAATATCCAGCTTCCCCAAAAATGGATGAAAGATCTAAACAGACCTTCCTTGAAGGAAAATATACAAATGGCAAAATACCACATGAAAAAGTGCTCAACATCACTAATTACTAGAGAAATGCAAATCAAAACTACACAGTATACCTCACACTGGTCAGAATGGCTATCATCCAAAAATCTACAAACAATGAGTCCTACAGAGGGTGTGGAGGAAAGGGAATCCTTCAACATAGTTGATGGGAATGCAAACTGGTGCAGTCACTGTTGGAACACAGCAACAGTGATTCCTCTAAAAACTAAAAATACAACTACTGCATGATCTAGCAAATCCACCTGTGGGTATATATGGAAGAAAAAAAAAAGTGAAACACTATTTTGAAAAGGTTCATGTGCCCAAATGTTCATAGCAGCACTATTTACAATAGCCAAGGAATCAATGCAGTCCAAGGGCCCACCAACAGATGATTGATGATTGGAGAGGGTAGCCACGTTGTCAGTACAGAAAGTCTCTGAGCTCACTGCCTCTTATGAGCACACCAAAATCACAACTATCTGCAGAACAACAATTAATGAAATGGACTGGAACCTTCCAGAAAATATCTTCTACAACAAGAGACAAAGAGGTAACCACAAGGGGATGCATGGGAGGGGTGAACTGGCAATATAATCAAATCCCATACGTCCCAGGTGGGCAACCCTCAAACTGGACAATAACAACAATATATTGCAGAGTTTCCCCCACAGGACAGAGAGTTCTGAGCCCCCCCATCAGGCTCCCCAGCCCAGGGGTTCATCACTGGAAAGATGAGATTAAAAATAAATCTGGTTTTGAAGGCTACTGGGGCTTAATTACAGGACCCCACAGGACTGGGACAAATAAAGACTTTACCCTTAAAAGATGCACACAAAATCTTATGCACATAGGGACCTAGGGCAAAAGCAGTAATTTGGCAGGAGCCTAGGCCAGAACTACCTGCTTCTCTTGGGGAGTCTCCTGGAGAGGCAGGGTTCAGCTATGGCTCACCCTCCAGACATGGACACCGGTGACAGACATATTTAGGAACGGTTCACTACTTGAACACTGCTGCTGGTGGCTTCCACCTTCACCTTGATTCATTAGCTCCAAGACCTCGTCCCACCCAGTAGCCTGTAGGCAACAGTGATGGTCCACATCAGGCCAAAACACAAACTGAATGGGGACACGATCCCTCATCAGCAGAGAGGATGTCTAAAGACTCCCTGTACCCATAGTGTCATCTAAACATGCCCCAAGGCATGGCCTTGCCCTCCACAGGGCTAAGACCCAGTTCCACTCATCAGTGGACAGGCATTGGCCCTTTGTTCCAGGAAGCCTGCACTAGCCTCTAGAGCATCCACACCCACAAAGGAGCAGACACCAGAAACAAGAAAATTACGATCCTGCACACTGAGTTGACAATAGTAGGCCAGACCATAACCTGGGGACAGCTGGGTCCTGGCTCTGTCCACTATCAGGCCAACGCAAAGTGTAGGAATTCCTGGACCCCAAATCCCACTCTGTCAGGACTCCCTCGTCCAGTAAAGATTTGAAATGAGTTCTGAGATCCCTGGGCCTATAACCAGACTCCTGCCTGCCAGTAGTCCAATACGGTCCTCAGGATATGACTTCACTTGCCCTTGGGTGGAAAACAACCCTAAAGTCTTTGGGATCCTGATTCCATTCACCAGCGAGTCAGCACTAGCCCCAGAGCCACCTTGGGTTCTACAGCCAAGCACTTGTGGCCAAGTTCTGACGAACAGCAACCAGCATCACCTGCACAAAGCAGGCCCTCATAACCAACAGGACTTGGGGTCAACCAAGCCTACCAGACCATCTATGTAGTCAGCCTGCAATAACAGAAGGACATGTGCAGCCCCATTAGGGGGAACCCCTAGATCACAAAACACAAGTGCTGAGAGGGGAGTACATGGCTGAGACATATAAGACTTCTCCTACATAAGGCCACTTCTCCAAGGTCAAGAAATGTAGCTACTTACCACATATATGAAAACACAAATAGCAACTTGGGCAAATTGAGGCAGCAGAAGAATATGTTCCAGATGAAGGAAAAATATAAAACCCCAGAAGAAGGACTAAGTGAAGTGGAGATAGGCAGTCTACATGAAAAAGAGTTCATAGTGATGATAAGATAACAAAAGAATTCAGAAGAATGAATGCAAAGGATAAGAAGTTACAAGTTTTTAACAAAAGTTAGAAAATATCAAGAACAACCAAGCAGAGAGAAAGAATACAATAAGTGAAATAAAAAATACCTTAGGAATTTTTTACATACCTACTGTAGAAATCAACAGTAGACTAAATGTTGCAGAATGGATCAGTGTGCTGGAAGACAGAGTGCTGAAAATCACTACTGCTGGATGACAACAACAAAAAAGAACGAAAAGAAATGAGGGCACTTTAATAGACCTCTGGAATAGTGCACTAATATTCACATTATGCAGGCCCCAGAAGGAAAAGAGAGACAAAGGGCCTGAGAAAATAATTGAAGAGATAATAGCTGAAAACTTTCATAACATGAGGAAGGAAAAAGTCACCCAAGTCCAGGAGTTGCAGGAAGTCCCTTAGAGGATTACCCAAAAGAGAATCACACCAAGAAAAATTGTAATCAAAATGAAAAACATTAAAATAAAGAGAAAATGTTAAAAGATGCAAGGGGAATGCAAGAAATAAGAAACAAGGAATTTCCCACAAGGCTATCACCTGATTTTTCAGCTGAAACTCTGCAAGCCAGACGAGAGGGGCCCTATACATTTAAACTGAGGAAAGAGAAAACCACCACCTAGAATACAACTGAGAATTACTCTCCTGAGCAAGGCTCTTGTTCAGATTTGATGGAGAAATCAAACGCTTTATAGACAAGCAAAACCTAAAAGAATTCACCGCCACTAAACCAGATTTACAACAAACGGTAAAGGAACGTCTCTAAGAAAAAAGAAAAGGCCACAAATGGAAACAATTAGGAAATGAAAAAGCTCACTGATAAAGACAAACATACGGTAAAGGTAGGCAATCATCCACACAACGTTGGTAGGAAGGTTAAAAGGAATTAAAAAAAAAAAAAAAGGGAGTAAAATTTACTGTCTCCCCAGTAAGCAGTTAAGGTATCCACAAAGCAGTTAGATGCAAAATATGACTTCAAAAACAGTCATCATGAGGGGAGGAGAGTACAAATGCAGGGTTTCTAAAATGTGTTTAAAATTAAAGAGATCAGCAAATTAAAGCAATCATATATATATGTGGACTGATATAAGAAAACCTCATGATAACTGGAAGCCAAAAATGTATAACAGATATAAACACAAAAAAGTAATAGAAACATAACACTAATTATAGTCATCAAACCAAAAGAGAAGTGAACAAAAGACAAGAAAGGAAAACAAATCCCAAGCAATTAACAAAATGGTAAGAAAAACACACTTACCTATAATTACCTTAGATATAAATGGATTAAATGCTCCAACCAAAGACAGAGTGGCTGACTGGATCAGAAACTAGACCTGGATAAATACTGCCTACAAGAAACTTACTTCAGATCTAGAGACACACACAGGCTGAAAGTGAGGTGACTGAAAAAGGTATTCCAACAAATGGACATTAAAAAAAAATTAATTGGAGAAGCCATACTTATATCAGGCGATATGTACTTTAGACTGCTACAAGAGGCAAAGAAGGACACTACATAATGTTCAAAGCATGAATCCAACAAAAAGATATAGCAGTTGCAAATATATGCACCCAAAAAGGAGCCCCTCAATATATGAGACAAATACTAACAGAAATAAAAGGAAATATCAATGCTAACACAATCATACTAAGACACTCTAACACCCCACTTACATCAACCCCACATCATCCAGACAGAAAATGAATAAGAAAACACAGGCCTGAATTAACACATTGCATAGTAAATGCTCTTAATTTTATCTTAATTTGTATATATATATATATATATATATATATATATATATATGTTGCTAAGTCGTTTCAGTCGTGTCTGACTCTGTGCGACCCCACAGACGGCAGCCCATCCAGCTCCCCTGTCCCTGGGATTCTCCAGGCAAGAACACTGGAGTGGGTTGCCATTTCCTTCTCCAATGCATGACAATGAAAAGTGAAAGTGAAGTTGCTCAGTCCTGTCTGACTATTAGCGATCCCATGGACTGCAGCCTACCAGGCTCCTCCATCCATGGGATTCTCCAGGCAAGAGTACTGGAGTGGGGTGCCATTGCCTTCTCCGAGATATATATATATATATGTATTCATTTCCTTCTCCAATGCATGACAATGAAAAGTGAAAGTGAAGTTGCTCAGTCCTGTCTGACTATTAGCGATCCCATGGACTGCAGCCTACCAGGCTCCTCCATCCATGGGATTCTCCAGGCAAGAGTACTGGAGTGGGGTGCCATTGCCTTCTCCGAGATATATATATATATATGTATGTATGTATGTATGTATATATATATATATATATATATATACAGAGAGAGAGAGAGAGCGCATTCCATCTGAAAGCAAGAGATTACACATCCTTTCTTATATGAAGAGATCACAAGCTAGGCCACAAGAGAGCCTCAGTAAATTTAAGAAAAATTTAATCATACAAACATCTTTTCTTACCACAGAGCTCTGAGAGTAGAAATCAATTACTAAAACAAACAAACAACAACAACAACAAAACTGGAGAAAATCCAACAAAATCACATGAAGGCTTAAAAAGTTATGTTACAAAACACCCAATGGATCATTGAAGAGATTAAAGAGGAAACTAAAAAATATCTAGAGACAATTGAAAATGGAAACATGGCAATCCAAAATGTATGGGACACAGAAGAAACAGTTCTATTATGGAAGCTTTTAGTGACATAAACTTACCTCAGGAGACAAAAAAAAAAATCTAATATAAAAACCCAAACCTTACAGCTAAACCAACTAGAGAAAGAAGGGCAAACAAAACCCAAAGATAGTAGAAAAGAAAGAAATCATAAAGATCAGAGCAGGAACAACAAAAAAAAAAGATCAGAGCAGAAATAAATGAACTAGGAGCTAAAAAACAGAAGCCAGTAGAAAAGGTCAGTAACACTAAAAGCTGGTTCTTTGAAAACATAAATAAAATCGATAAATGTTGAGCCAGACACATGAAGAAAAAAGGGAGAGGGCCCACATCAATAAAATCAGAAATAGAAAAGAAGCTACAACCAAAACTACAAAATACAAAGGATGATAAGACACCACAGTGAGCAACTATACACCAATAAAATGGACAACATAGAAGAGGAAGACAAAGTCTTAGAAAGGTACTATCTCCTAAGACTGAACCACAAAGAAATAGAAAATAAAAACACACCAGTTACCAATACTAAAATTGAATCAGTAATTTAAAACTCTTACAAAACAAGGACCCAGGCTTCAAAGGTGAATTCTACCAAGCACTTAGAGAAGACTTAATATTGATCCATCTGAAACCATTCCAAAAAATTGCAGAGGAAGATAGTCTCAACAAAATACTAGTCAAGCAAATTCAAAAATGCATTTAAAAATATCATACATCATGATCAAGTAGGATTTGTCCCAGGGGTGCGAGGAATTTTCAATACCCACACAAAAAAATCACTGTGATATACCACCACAGTAACAAATTGAAGAGTAAAAGCCCTATCTATGATCATCTCAGTATCTGCATAGAAAGCTTTGGACAAAATTCAACATCCATTTATGATAAAACCTCTCTAGAACATATATCAACAACACATTAAAAGAATTATACACCATGATCAAGTAGGATTTATCCCAGGGATGCATGCATTCTTCAATATATGGAAATCAATCAATGTGATACACCACATTAACAAATGGAAGAACAAATACCATATAATCACCTCAACAGATACAGAAAAACGTTCAACAAAATTCAACGCCATTTATGTTTAAAAACTCTCCAGAAAGTGAGCACAGAGGGAACCTACCTCAACATAATAAAGGACATAAAAGACAAACCCACAGCAAACATCATTCTCAACAGCGAAAAACTGAAAGCATTTTGTCTAAGACCAGGAACAAGACAGAGATGGCCACACTCGCTACTACCACTCAAAAAGAGTTTTGAAGTCTAGCCATGGCAATCAGAGAAGAAAAAGAAATAAAAGGAATCAAAAACGGCAGGGGGGTGGGGGGGAGTGAAACTGTCATTGTTTGTAAATGAGACGATATTAACTATGGAAAATCATAAAGATGATATCAGAAGACTACCAGAGTTTATCACTGAATTTGGTAAAGCTGCCAGATATAAAATGAACACACCAAAATTTCTTGCATTCTTATACACTAACGACAAATGATCAGAAAGAGAAATTACAGAAATGATCCCACATTATACCACATAAAATATATAATAAAAATACCTAAGAAGAAAACATATCTAAGGAGGCAAAAGACCTGTACTCAGAAAACTATAAGGATTGATAAATGAAATCAAAGATGACACAAAAAGGTGGAGAGATATACCATGTTCTTGGAGTGGATTAATCAATATTGGGAAAATGACTACACTACCCAAACTGACTAACAGATTCGATGCCATCTCTACCAAACTACCAATGATATTTTTCATGGAAATAGAACAGAAATGTTTACAAATTGTTTGGAAGCAAAAAAGACCCGGAACAGTCAAAGCCATGAACTCTTTCTTTGTACCTCGATCTCCTTAGTCCGAAGGACTGAAGTGTTATGTGATGTTTCGATGTCATTGGTTTTGTCATACCATGACCGTGGTTTTGTCTTTATGTCTGGTACCCTAGTGTTATCTTTGGGGTCTCTATTTTGGTCAGTGGATATAGTTGTTGGAGTCTATACGTCTATTATGATGAGAATTGTCGTCTTTCACTTCTCCTTGATTTCTCGGAGGCCTACTTTCACTTTCTCCTCTCACATTTCGACTGAATTTGGAGTTTTTGTTTGTTTTTTTCGAGTAAGTTTTTTTGATTCTAGTACCGTACGTCAAGATAGTGAAGTACCGTTTATCTTCCCCTTTTCCACTTTCGTCACTGTCTAAAAGTACTTTAATTCTCTACGAACCAGGAACCTTCCTTTCGACACTGTTTGGATCGAGTCAAGTCAGTGAGCAGGTACAGGTTGAGAAACGTTGGAGTACTTGACGTCGTGTGCTTCGGAGGGACGGGTAGCGGTTGAGGGCCTCAAATGGGTTTGAGTACAGGTAACTCAGCCACTACGGTAGATTGGTAGAGTAGGAGACAGAAGGGGAAGAGGAGGACGGAAGTTAGAAAGGGTTGTAGTCCCAGAAAAGTTTGCTCAGTCGAGAAACGTGGTCCACCGGTTTTAAGACCTCAAAGTCGAAGTTGTAGTCAGGAAGTTCACTTGTGGGTCCTGACTAGAGGAAATCCTACCTGCCCAACCTAGAGGAACGTCAGGTTCCCTGAGAGTTCTCAGAAGAGGTTTTGGTGTCAAATTTTCGTAGTTAAGAAACAACGAGTCGAAAGAAATATCAGGTTGAGAGTGTAGGTGTGTACTGGTGACCTTTTTGGTATCGGAACTGTTCGCCTGGAAACAACCGTTTCATTACAGAAAGGAAAATTTATACGACTGATTAACCAGTATTGAAAGGAAGGTTCCTGATTTGAAGAAAATTAAAGTACGAAGACGTTAGTGGTAGACGTCACTAAATCCTCGGGGGGCGGGGGGGTTTTTTTATAAGTCGGGGACAAAGGGGTAGATAAACGGTACTTCACTACCCTGACCTATGTTACTAGAATCAAAAGACTTACAACTCGAAATTCGGTTGAAAAAGTGAGAGATGAGAGTGAAAATAGTTCTCCAAGAAGTGAAAGTCGGTATTCCCACCACAGTAGACGTATAGACTCCAATAACCATAAAGAGGACCTTTAAAATTAAGGTCAAACACGAACTAGGTCGGGTCACAAAGAATACTACATGAGACGGATATTCAATTTATTCGTCCCACTGTTATATGTCGGAACTGTATGAGGTTTTCCTATTTGGAACCAGTCTGTTGTTCCATGTCCAGTGCTAACTGGTGCTTTCTGACCTGCACACAGGTTTCTCAAGAGGCTGGTCAGGTGGTCTGGTATGCCCATCTCTTTCAGAATTTTCCACAGTTTATTGTGATCCACACAGTCAAAGGCTTTGGCATAGTCAATAAAGCAGAAATCGATATTTTTCTGGAACTCTCTTGCTTTTCTGATGATCCAGCGGATGTTGGCAATATGATCTCTGGTTCCTCTGCCTTTTCTAAAACCAGCTTGAACATCAGGGAGTTCACGGTTCACGTATTGCTGAAGCCTGGCTTGGAGAAGTTTGAGCATTACTTTACTAGCATGTGAGATGAGTGCAATTGTGTGGTAGTTTGAGCATTCTTTGGCATTGCCTTTCTTTGGGACTGGAATGAAAACTGACCTTTTCCAGTCCTGTGGCCACTGCTGAGTTTTCCAAATTGACTGGCATATTGAGTGCAGCACTTTCACAGCATCATCTTCCAGGATTTGAAATAGCTCAGCTGGAATTCCATCACCTCCACTAGCTTTGTTCATAGTGATACTTCCTAAGACCCACTTGACTTCACATTCCAGGATGTCTGGTTCTAGGTGAGTGATCACACCATCGTGATTATCTGGGTGGTTAAGATCTTTTTTGTATAGTTCTTCTGTGCACTTTTGCCACCACTTCTTAATATCTTCTGCTTCTGTTAGGCCCATACCATTTCTGTCCTTTATTGAGCCCATCTTTGTATGAAATGTTCTGTTAGTATCTCAAATTTTCTTGAAGGGATCTCTTGTCTTTCCCATTCTATTCTTTTCTTCTATTTCCTTGCATTGATCGCTGCGGAAGATTTTCTTATCTCTCCTTGCTATCTTTGGCTCTCTGCATTCAAATGGGCATATCTTTCCTTTTCTCCTTTGCTTTTCACTTCTCTTCTTTTCACAGCTATTTGTAAGGCCTCCTCAGACAGCCATTTTGCCTTTTTGCATTTCTTTTTCTTGGGGATCCTTTTGATCCCTGCCTCCTGTGCAGTGTCAGGAACCTCCACACAGAGTTCATCAGGCACTCTCTATCAGATCTAGTCCCTTAAATCTATTTCTCACTTCCACTCTATAACATAGACAGTGTATTAAAAAGAAGAGACATCACTTTGCTGACAAAGGTTCCTATAGTCAAAACTATGGTTTTTCCAGTCGTCATGTACAGATACAAAAGTTGGACCATAAAGAAGGTTGAACAACAAAGAACTAATGCTTTCGACTGTGGTGCTGGAGGAGACTCTTGAGAATCTCTTGGACTGCAAGGAGATCAAATCAGTCAATCCTAAAGGAAATCATCCCTGAATATTCATTAGAAGGACTGATGCTGATGGTGAAGCTACAGTACTTTGGCCAGTGGATGCAAAGAGCCAACTCAATGGAAAAAACACTGATCCTGATAGAGACAGAATGCAAAAGGAGAAGCAGGTGACAGAGGGTAAGGTGCTTAGATAGCATCACTGACTCAGTGGACATGGATTTGAGCAAACTCTGGGATATATCGAAGGGTGGGGAAGACTGGCATGATGCAGTCCATGGGATCGCAAAGAGTTGGACTCAACTTAGTGACTCAGCAACAACAAATGGTCAAGTAATCTATGGTGGAGGAGGCAAGACTATACAATGAAGAAACGACAGTCACTTTCAATAAGTTGTGCTGGGAAAAGTGGACAGCTACATGTAAAAGAATCAAATTAGAACATTCTCTAACACTATGTCCAAAGATAAACTCAAAATGGATTAAAGACCTAAATGGAAAACCAGATACATTAAATTTCTTAGAGGCTATCATAGGCAAGACACTCTTTGACATAAATCGTGGCAATCTTTTATTTATTTTTTTTTGGGGGGGGGGTGGCTGACTCCCCTCCTAAAGCAAAGGAAAGCAAGCAAAAATAGACAAATGGAACCTAATTAAATTTAGAAGTTTTTACACAGCAAGGAAACCATCAAAGAGAAGACATCAAATGTCTTTTCATCATTGTATAGTCTTCCCTCCTTCATCATAGATTAATTGACCATTTGTTGTTGTCGTTGAGTCGCTAAGTCATGTCCGACTCTTTGTGACCCCACGGACTGCAGCACACCAGGCTTCCCTGTCCATCACGCTCTCTCAGAGTTTGCTCAAATTCATGTCCAGAATGAAAAAACTTACAGAATGGGAGAAAACATTTAAACTGATGTGACTGACAAGGGATTAATTTCTACAATAAACAGAGCTCATCCAACTCAATATAAAAAAAAATGAACAATCCAATCCAAAAAATGGGCAGAAGACCTAAACAGACATTTTCCCTAGAAAGACAACCAAGAGGCACATGAAAAGATGGTTCGCATAACTAATTATCAGAGAAATGCAAATAGGAATTACAACAAAGTGTCACCTCACACCAGTCAGAATAGCCATCATCAAAAATATCTACAAATAATAAATGGTAGAGAGGGTGTGGAGGAAAGGGAACCCTGCTAAACTGTTGGTGGGAATGTACATTGTGCAGCCACTAAGGAGGACACTGTGAATGTACACTGTGGAGCCACTAAAAAGAACACTGTGTAGTGTTCTGACAAAGTTAAAAATAGAATTATCATGTAATCCAACAGTCCCACTTGTGGGCACATACCTGGAAAAGACGAAAATTGTAATTTGAAAAGGTGCATGCACCCCAATGTTCATAGCAGCACTATTTATGATAGCCAAGTTATGGAAGCAACTTAAATGTTCATCGACAGGTGAGTGGATAAAGAAGACATGGCACATATAAATACATATGCATATATACAAATATATAGATAATGAAACATTCCTTACCGTATGAAACAATGAAATAATGCCATTTGCAGCAAAATGGATACGCCTAGAGCTCATCATACTAAATGAAGTACCACAAGTCAGAGAAAGACAAATATCACATGATATCACATATAGTGGAAACAGACAGAAATAGACTCAGACTTTGTCAACAAACATATGGTTACCAAAGGGTAAAGGAGGGGGAAGGGAAACTTTAGGTGTTTGGGATTAACAGATACACACTAATGTATATAAAACGAATAAGCCAGAAGGACCTACTGTATATATATGTCATTATATAGAGTGATTTATATGTTATGTGTGTATGCACACATATAAAACTAAATCACTTTGCTGTACACCTGAAAATGACACAGTATTGCAAATCAACTATAGTTTAATGAAAAAAGAAGATATGGTATTTCTGAATAGCCAAAACAATCTTGAGAAAGAAGAACGCTGCTGGAGGAATCATCCTCTTTGGCTTCAGACTATACTTCAATGCTATAGTAAGCAAAACAGTATGGTACTAGCACAAAACTAGACATATCCATCAATGAAATAGAATAGAGATCCCAGAAATAAATCCACACACTTATGGTCAATTAATATATGACAAAGGATGCAAGAAGACACAATGGAGAAAACAGTCTCTTCAACAAGTGGTGCTGGGAAAACGGGAGAGCTACATGTAAAAGAATCAAATTATAACATTCTCTAATACCATATCCAAAAATAAACTCAAAGTGGATTAAAGATTCAAATGAAGACTGAATACTATTAACACTCCTAGAGGAATACACAGGCAGAACCCTCTTTGACATAAATCACAATAATGTTTTGGATCCCTCTCCTAAAGTAAAGGAAACTAAAGCAAAAATAAACCAATGGGGCCTAATCAAATTTAAAAGCTTTTGCACAACAAACGAAACCATAAACTACAACAAAACCTACTAAATTGAAGAAGATATTTGCAATTGACACAGCCAATAAAAGGGCTTCCCTGGTGGTGCAGAGGTTAAAGCGTCTGTCTGCAATGTGGGAGACCTGGGTTCGATTCCTGGGTCCAGAAGATGCCCTGGAGAAGGAAATGGCAACCCACTCCAGTATTCTTGCCTGGAGAATCCCAGGGATGGAGGAGCTTGGTGGGCTACAGTCCACGGGTCGCAAAGAGTCGGACACGACTGAGCGACTTCACTTTCACTTTCACAGCCAATAAAAGGTTAATACCCAACATACATAAACAGCTCAAATGACTTAACACCAAAACAAACGAACAAAAGTGCTCTGATTTAAGAATGGGAAGAAGAACTGAATAGACATTTTTCCAAAGAGGGACTGCAGATGACCAACAGGCACACGTAAAGATGTTCAGCATCGTTAATCATCAGGGAACTCAAATCAAAACCACAAGGAGGTATTATCTCACCTGTGAGAATGGCTATCATCAAAAAGAACAAGGTTGGCAAGGATGTGGCAAAAAGGTGACCCAGGCTGGCGGTTGGGGTGTGGCCGGGGGAGGACGCTGTTCTCCAAGCGAGACAGCAGGTTTGGGGTGTGAATAGTGACTGTGCCCATGAAGGCCTCTGGCAGGGCCCAGGCCTGGGGCGGGGATAGCCGACAGGCAGCTGGGGCCCAGCGCAGGGCAGCCCTAGGGGTTCGCGCCACTTACGACCCCAGGAGCCTTGGGCCCATCGTGGCCTGCCCCCCTCCACACGGGCCCTGCGCCCCGACCAGCACCCTCGTTATCTACGTCTCCACCCACCGGGTCCAGCAGCACTAGAAAGAAGGCATTGCCTCCGCCGCCGCCGCCGCCGCCACCGCCGCCTTGTCAGGTGCCGCGCGCGAGCCGAGAGCAGCCTGGGATATTTCCATCTCTGCGTCCTTGAAGCTCCACTGGAACCAGAGCCGCGGAGGAGGCTCAACCCCGCCCCCTGCCGCCGGCCCAGCGCAATCCTGAAAGGGGAAAAAACAAAATTGTGCACTGCGCAGTAACTGGCCCTATCAGATAAAATGTGTTTAACGCCACCGTGATTTAAATATTCTTGTACTGGGTCTCTAGAGCAGAATAGAAGTCCCAGGGGCAGAGCCTCGTATACATAAATAAGTTCCACTGTTAATATTAGGAAATCAAGGAGGTCTTCCGAGATACAGGGGAAGCGGCAGATCACTTCAGTAAAAAAGTGCTGGAGTGAATACCTTAGGTATCTATCTACATAAATCGATACCACACGGTATAAACACACACACACCCCAGCCCTTCCCAGTGCTAAGCATGGCAGTTAGCACTTACCATGTGTTAAACATTGTGTATTGGATGGTTGGCTGGATTGATAGGTGACAAAGTTCCTGAGAGAATACACTGTGGAAAATGATGCCTTTTAAAAACTTTTCCTCCCACATTCAGAACTGTCTTGAGCAATGTCCTCAGGACCATAATTAAATTTTTCATCCTGCTGGTGCAGAGTAAGAGGTGAGGTCAAAACAGAGTAGCACTGTTGAGCCAAGAAATGCAAGGCCTAAAGGATGAACCAATTTGTATTGAAATCTGGAAAGCCCAACCTACTCCTGGGTTCTCCCTATAAGGTGCACAACCTAAACCAACTCTTTGCTCTTCCACCCTTGGGTACACCATGGTAAATTTCATGTCTAATCTCACAGCATGATGAGGCCATTGCTCAGGTTACTCTAGATCCTCCAGCACTTGGAGGTCTCTGGACAACAGCACTGGTGAAATGTGACAAGGTTAAACCCTAAGTTATTGTAGTGGACTCTCCTGAGAAAAAGCCACAGATGCCTTTTGCCTGCCCAAGCAGGTGTGCTGCTTGCATTTAAGTGTGGTGGCCTAGTCTCACTATAATGGATTTGTGATGCCTAATGATCTTATTAATGTTGATGATGATCTTCCAATTTGTCTGTCATCAGTGAGTTGGAAATCGATATAAATACAGGGTGAAGTATCTGGCAAGAGAAAGGTTTCAAGTGATGACTAGATTATGGGATAGCTATAATAGTTTAAATGGGCTTCC
This sequence comes from Oreotragus oreotragus, assembly GCA_006410675.1. Lineage (NCBI taxonomy): Eukaryota > Metazoa > Chordata > Mammalia > Artiodactyla > Bovidae > Oreotragus > Oreotragus oreotragus. The sequence continues at coordinate 220,001 of SJYX01011431.1, forward strand.
CTGGTGGCTCAGTGGTAAAGAATCCACCTGCCAATGCAGGAGATACAGGTCCATCCCTAGGTCGAGAAGATCCTCTGGAGAAGGAAATGACAACCCACTCCAGAAATCCCACGGACAGAGGGGCCTGGCCAGCTATAGTCTGTGGGGTCGCAGAAGAGCCGGACATGTCTTAGTGACTAAACGACAGTTTAAATAATTCCTTCTTTCTCCTCTTTTAATGATAATGGACACTTGCTAATCTCTTGATTAAAAGATCAAGTTTTTCATCCATAAGAGTTCAAATCTCATCAAAATTTCTACATTACATATTTTTTGTAATGTAATCATCATTACATTTTTTGGAGGAAGCTTTTCCTTTTTTTCAAATCTGAGGCATAGAGAAGTGCATAAAACATATATGCCAGGTTTAGATAATGCCAGGGAAGTCCCTTATAAAAGCAAACACCTATGTAACCAGGACTAAGGTCAAGAAACAGACCGTTGCCAGCCTTCCAGAATACAGCCACCGGTATTACTCCCAATCGCAACCCACTCCCTCCCCTATGGATCTTGACTTTATGATAATCAGTTCAGTGCTTTTCTAAAAAAACATGACCTTACAACTTTTGTAAGGGCTTCCCTGGTAGCTCAGACGGTAAAGCGTCTGCCTGCAATGCGTGAGACCTGGGTTGGATCCCTGGGTCGGGAAGACGCCCTGGGGAAGGAAATGGCAATTCACTCCAGCACTCTTGCCTGGAAAATCCCATGGACAGAAGAGCCTGATAGGTTATACAGTCCATGGGGTGGCAAAGAGTCGGACATGACTGAGCGACTTCACTTTCACTTTCACTTTCACTTTGTTTACAACTTTTGTATGCATTCCTAAGAAATACAGTTTATTTGAAGTTGTATCAGAGGAATCATACTGCATGCTCCCTTTTATGGCCTGCTTCTTTCACTCTATCATATTTATTTGAGAGACTTCTCCATCCTGTTCCTAGTAGCCTTAGATCTTTTGTCTTCATCATTGACTAGCATTCCAATGCATGATTTTAGCAAAGTAATTTTGACATGATTATACCATTCTACACTGTGTGAACACTAGGATGCTTTTAGCTATTTTTTTTCTAACAATGCTTTTAGCTTTTTCTCATGAACAATGGTACAATGAACATTTGTGGGCGTTTTTCATGGGACTCATGTTTAGAAGTCTCTTAGGTATACATGCAAGAACAGAATCACTGGCCCATAGTTATACATATATTCAGCTTTTCTGCATGGTGACAAATTGTTTTCTGTAGTGGTTATGACAACATGTAATCCCAGCAGCAACACAGAGAGTTTCTCTGCCTGCACATCTTCATCTACACCAAGTGTTGCCAACATTTAATTTACTTGTTTATCACTGCTATTAAGGTTTTGCACATTCTCACCTTTATGAACCTTTTGGACATTCTCTTCTATGAAAAGCCTGTTCATGTTCAACTCTTTCGCCATTTTTCTATTCTATTTTCCATCTTGTTCTTACTGATTCAGTGAGTTATTTGTGTGTTTTCAATACCAGTTATATGTATGGCTAAAATAATCTTTCTCTTTGTTGTTTGTATTTTCTCTTTTGTGCTGTGCTTTGTGAACAGACTTTAATTAAGACATACTTAATTATATAACATACTTAATTATATAACATACTTAATGATAACATAGTCAAAATTTATCATTCTTCTGCTTATGGCCAGTGCTTTTCTGTTTTAAGAAATCTGTCCCTGGCCTGGGGCCATGGAATTATTCTCTATCTTGTCTTCTGGAATATTTATGGTTTTGCCTCTCACAGTTAGGTCATAATCTAGCTACAAGTGATGTGTGTGTGTAATGTTGAGTAAGGTTTCTTTCTGTTTTTATATTTTATCCTATGAACAGCGACCTAAACTTTTACTGATTCTCCCAATTTCAGTGAACCACTCATTGAAAAATCTGCTCTTTTCCTACAGATTTGCAGTGCCATATGTGTCATAAATCAAACATCTACCTATGTATGGGCTACTTTGTGTTCTCTCTGTTAAGTCCCATGGCCCAGTTTATCTGTCTATTTAAAATAACACATATTAGTATTCATCACTACAAATCTAAAGTCATTTCTGATATTTGGATAAGGCCACTCAGCTCTACCTTGTTCTTCAAGAATATATAGGTTATTTTTGGCCTCTCTCGAGTCCATTTCACTACCATCAATTCATCAGAAAAAGTTCAACCAAAATCCTTTTTAGGGTTCTAATTAGGATTGCACTGCACTTTTGGATTTGATTTCTTGTCTATAATATAGAATGTGATTGAATGGATACGGTGTACCTTTCCTTTTAATAAAAACTTCCTTAATATGTCCCAATAATATTTCTCCCCCCTCCCCCATAAGAGAGCATTTTATCCTAGGCACTTCGTATTTTGCAAATAGTGCCTTTGAAATTTTCATTTTGTAAATCTGTTGCTGGTAAAGAGAATAACATTGGCTTCTGTATGTTAATATTTTATCCTGTGAACAGCTCCCTAAACTTTTATTGATTCTACCAATTTCTCTGTAAATGCCTGTAGAATTTAGTGTACAGAGTCATATCGTCTGCAAACAATGCCAGTCTTGCTTCTTCCTTTCTGAGCACTTGTTCCTTCTGTTCCCACCTACTATATTCTCTGGGTGATAGTGGACACCTTGATGCAGCTCTCACAAGGAAGCTTTCAGTAATTCCAAGAATGATATTTGCTGTAGGTGTTGTGTTCTGTAGCAATCTGGATCCAATCAGGAGATGGAAAGTACACAGTGGTCAGGGGAAATTTAACATAAAATTTAACATAATGTTTAAACATAGTTCGGTTTAGTTCAGTCACTCAGTCGTGTCCGACTCTTTGCGACCCCATGAATTGCAGCACGCCAGGCCTCCCTGTCCATCACCAATTCGGGGAGTTCACTCAAACTCATGTCCATCGAGTCGGTGATGCCATGCAGCCATCTCATCCTCTGTCGTCTCTTTCTCCTCCTGCCCGCAATCCCTCCCAGCATCAGAGTCTTTTCCAATGAGTCAACTCTTTGCACAAGGGGGCCAAAGTACTGGAGTTTCAGCTTTAGCATCTTTCCTTCCAAAGAACACCCAGGACTGATCTCTTTTAGAATGGACTGGTTGGATCTCCTTGCTATCCAAGGGACTCTCAAGAGTCTTCTCCAACACCATGACACATGTAGAATATATAGGATACAGTAAAACTCCATATGGTATCCTGGGTTTAAGAAGCATTCCCAAAGAAAGACAAACTTGAAATGAGGGTTCCTCCCCAAGCCTGGAGATCACATATCATTGGAGAAGGTGTAGGGGAACCTTTTGAGGGCAGAGAAGTTTGCTAATTTACCAGCACCAGAGCCAGTCTGCAGAACCAGAGCTGGTCTACAGTTGAAGGATAAACAGGAAGGTACCCTCTGGAGCATATCAGTGTGGAAAGGCCACAGCTGGTGGCTGGCATGTGGACATGTAGTAGGAACAAGGGACTTGGCCGAGTTAGAGGCCTGGAGCTGACAATGTCCTATACGTAAGATCAGGAGGGCCTTGATCTTGTGAGGGCTGCAGCCTTGGGATAAGTACAGGAGATAAACCTAGTGGTGGGGTAAGGTGGGGGAATGAGTGAAATTAAGTAGGGGGAATCTGCGGGTAGGTGGCTTGGAGCACAAGATATCCATATGAAGAGGACCACAGAAAGCCAATGACCAGGCCACACTGGTTCTGCACAGCCAACAAGGACAGTTGTTCTGGGCACACGCTTGGAGCAGAACACCTAGGCTATCGTTACACTCACACTTCTGACAGCCAGAAGTCACAGGAGAGCTACTTCCTCCTTCAATGTCCATCCAGTGTCTTCTAACTGAGAGAATGGAACATCATGATCACTCTGAAGGAGAGATTCTTAAAGTAACCCACCCATTATCAGAGAGCTTATCATAAAGAGTGAATTTACAACAGGGAGGCAATGCATTAATAATTGGCTTCATATTCTTTATCAGTTTAGGGGAGTCCCTTCTACTGCTATTTTGTTACATGAATCATAGGCACCCTGTTGTTGTTCAGTCACTAAGTCGTGTCCAATTCTGTGCAAACGCTTGGACTGTAGTGCACCAGACTTCCCTGTCCTTCACTATCTCCCAGAATTCGTTCAAACTCATGTGTATTGAGTCAGTGATGTTATCTAACCACTTCGTCCTCTGTGGCCCCCTTCTCCTCCTGCCCTCAATCTTTCCCAGCATCAGAGTGTTTTCCAGTGAGTCAGGTGGCCAAAGTATTAGAGCTTCAGCCTCAGCATCAGTCCTTTCAATGAATATTCAGATGGATTTCATTTAGGATTGACTGGTTTGATCTCCTTGTTATCCTAGGGACTCTTAAGAGTCTTCTCCATCACCACAATTTGAAAGCATCAATTCTTTGGCACTCAGACTTCTTGTTCATCCAGTTCTCACATCCATACATGACTACTGGAAAAACCATAGCTTTGACTATATGGAACTTTGTCAGCAAAGTGATGTCTCTGCTTTTTAATATGCTGTCAAAAATAGGCACCTTCTCTATCATCATATTGTTTCTCTGGTGAATTAATGATTGAAGTAGCAGGACTGCCCACGTCCAGAGTTTTAATAGACCATTTATAATTCTTGTTGGACCCAAGGCTCCTTGGCCTGAAATGAGTTTTGCTACAAAACCTAGGCTCTGGCACAAAGCGGGTGTCCTGGGGTAGGGCAGAGACACTGTGATCTCTGCATTCTAGTCCTACCCAGGGCTTGCCTGTCCTACCTGCAAGAAGAGACTAGGTGTATGGTAAGACTGTCTCTTATACCATGAGTGTGAATAGCACATGTTCCCCTCAGGAATAGACTAGTTTATACCTGAAATGTTGCTCTAGTCTCTTGATAGCTGTACCTGAGATAAACAGGGAGAGAGGACACTTGGATTTCATTTAAAGCCATGCTCATCAGAGCCCTGTCCACGGAGGAGCAAGGCAAAAGTTGCCTGTGTGCTAACAAAGTCTATGTGTTTACCAGTGTTGGCAACTTGAATACTTTAACTGCACTATTCTCACTTGCCTTTAGGCTTGAAAATGAACAAAAACTGATGAGGGGAAATGACCCATAATTTTGCTGTTCTTAAGTGACAAATTATCCATTCTTTAGTGATTGAAATGTCATCTTATACTGGGAAGGAGAGAAAATTTCATTCAAAAGAAAAAGAACTTATGTCCATATTCAATAGATAGAATAAGAAACCACTAAATCCAGAGGGAAAATATATACGGTTATATTTCTCTTTCTGACTTACTTCACTCTGTATAATAGGTTCTAGCTTCATCCACCTCATTAGAACTGACTCAAATGCGTTCTTTTTATGGCTGAGTAATATTCCATTGTGTATATATGCCACAACTTCTTTGTCCATTCATCTGGTGATGGACATCTATTCTAACGCATATATACAGAATCTAGAAAAATAGTACTAAAGAATTTATTTACAGGGCAGCAATGGAAAAACAGACATAGAGAATTGACTTATGGACACGGGGAGATGGGAGGAGAGGGTGAGATGTTTGGAAAGAGTAACATGGAAACTTACATTACCATATGTAAAATAGATAGCCAATGGGAATTTGCTGTATGGCTCAGGAAACTCNTTTATTTACAGGGCAGCAATGGAAAAACAGACATAGAGAATTGACTTATGGACACGGGGAGATGGGAGGAGAGGGTGAGATGTTTGGAAAGAGTAACATGGAAACTTACATTACCATATGTAAAATAGATAGCCAATGGGAATTTGCTGTATGGCTCAGGAAACTCAAACAGGAGCTCTGAATCAACCTAGACAGAGTGGGATGGGGAAGGACATGGGGGATGGATTCAAAACGGAGGGGATATATGTATACCTATGGCTGATACATGCTGAGGTTTGGCAGAAAACAGCAAAATTCTGTAAAGCAATTATCCTTCAATTAAAAAATAAATTAACTTTTAAAATACTGTTATAGTTGCTCATCCTGGGAAAATTGTACTCTCTTCCCAGTACTTCAAATGTATAGAGCATATTCACACCTTCTGTTCAGAAGTCACACAAGACACATTAACCCATAGCCTTATGTTCTCACACAGGACTGGGCTGGCTTCCTTTCCCAAGCACCCAGAGACCTTGTACAGGAGGAACTGAATATGAACAACAGGTTTATCCTTTAAAGGCTGTTGGACCTGCTGCCTGTGCTCTCTTAACCGCCAGGCATGCAATGATGAGACACAAGTGTGAAATCTGAGACTTGCTCACTAACAAGCGGAGAAACTCTCTAGGGCTGCCACAAGGGAAGTTTTTACCACTGGGAATCCAAGCAAGCACTCTCACTTGGTAGAAATCATTGAGAACTAGGTTTTATGGAGATACACACTTCTAGTCTGATTTCTGAAGGTGGGCTGTGTAGCTGCAGCTGTTGTCTCTCTCCTTGCAGGAGGAAGGTGAATTTGTGAGCTCCCCACAAACCACAGTCACAGAAAGCTAACCAAAATGATCACACGGAAGACAGCCTCATGTAACTCAATGAAGCTATGAGCCATGCCGTGCGGGTCAACCCAAGATGAATGGGTCGTGGTGGAGAGTTCTGACAAAATGTGGTCCACTGGAGAAGGGAATGGCAAACCACTTCAGTATTCTTGCTTCGGGAAGCTTATCAACAGTTTGAAAAGTCAAGAATGTAGGACACCCGATGATGAGCCCCCCAGGTCAGTAAGTGTCCAATATGTTACTGGGGAAAAGCAGAGAAATTGCTCCAAAGAGAATGAAGAGGCTGGCCAAAGTGGAAACGACACTGTCGTGGATGTGTCTGGTGGTGAAAGTAAATTACAATGCTGTAAAGAACAATATTGCATAAGAACTTGGAATACTAGTTCCATGAATCAAGGCAAATTCGACATGGTCAAACAGGAGATGGCAAGAGTGAACATTGACAGTTTAGGAATCAGTGCACTAAAATGGATGGGAATGGGTGAATTTAACTGAGATGACCATTATATCTACTACTGCGGGCAAGATTCCATTCGAAGAAATGGAGTAGCCCTCATAGTCAACAAAATAGCCTGAAATACAATATTTGGGTGCATTCTCAAAAGCAACAGAATAATCTCGGTTCATTTCCAAGGCAAACCGTTCAATGTCACGGTAATCCAAGTCTATGCCCCAACCACTAATGCCAAAGAAGAAAATAATCAAACAGTTCTATGAAGACATACAAGACCTTGGAGGACTAACACCATAAAAGATGTTCTTGTAATCTTAGAGGATTGGAATGCAAAAGTAGGACGTCAAGAGATACTGAGTAACATGTAAGTTTGGACTTGGAGTACAAAATGAAGCTGGTCAAAGACTAACAGAATTTTGACAAGAGAACACACTGGTCATAGCAAACACCCTCTTCCAACAACACAAGAGATGACTCTACACAAGGACATCAGCAGATAGTCAATACCAAATTCAGATTGATTATATTCTTTGCTGCCAAAGATGGAGAAGCTCTATAGTGTCAGCAAAAACAAGACTGGGAGCTGACTGTGGCTCAGATCATGTGCTCCTTCTTGCAAAGCTCAAGATCAAATTGAAGAAAGTAGGGAAAACCACTAAACCATTCAGGTATGACCTAAATAAAATCCTTTATGATTATACAGTGGAGGTGACAAATAGATTCAAGGGAGTAGATCTGGTGGACAGAGTGCCTGAAGAACTATAGATGGAGGTTCATAACATTGTCTAGGAGGCAGTGACCAAAACCATCCCAAAGTGAAAGAAATGCAAGAAAGCACAACGGTTATCTGAAGAAACCTTATAAATAGCTGGGGAGAAAAGAGAAGTGAAAGGCAAAGGAGAAGGGGAAAGCTATACCCAACTGAATGCAGAGTTCCAAAGAATAGCAAGGAGAGATAAGAAAGCCCTCCTAAGTGCACGATGCAAAGAAATAGAGGAAAACAATAGAATGGGAAAGACTAGAGATCTCTTCAGGAAAATTAGAGATACCAAAGGAACACTTCATGCAAAGATGGGCACAATAAAGGACAGAAATGGCAAGGACCTAACAGAAGCAGATGTGATTAAGGAGAGGTGGCAAGAAAACACAAAAGAACTAGACAGAAATGGTCCTAGTGACTCAAATAACCATGATGGTGTGATCATTCTCTTAGAGCAAGACATCCTGGAGTGTGAAGTCAAGTGGGCCTTAGAAAACATTGCTATGAACAAAGCTAGTGGAGGTGATGGAATTCCAGCTGAGCTGTTTAAAATCCCAATAGATGATGCTGTTAAAGTGCTGCAGTAAATATGCCAGCAAATTTGAAAAACTCAGCAGTGCCAAGGGACTGGAAAAGCTTTTCATTTTAATCCCAAATAAAGGCAATGCCAAAGAGTGTTCTTACCTCCATACAGTTGCTCTCATTTCATATGCTATGAAGGTAATGCTCAAAGTCCTTCCAGCTAGGCTTCAGCAGTAGGTGAACCAAGAAATTCCAGATGTACAAGCTGGATTTAGAAAAGGCAGAGAAACCAGAGACCACATTGTCAACATCTGGTGAATCATATAAAAAGCAAGGGGATTCCAGGAAAAAACATCTGCTTCATTGACTATGTTAAAGCCTTCAACTTTGTGGATAAAAAAAAAAAAAAAAAAAACCTGTGGAAAATTCTTAAAGAATATCTGGGATACCAGACCACCTTACCTGCCTCCTTAGAAACCTGTATGCAGATCAAGAAGCAACAATTAGAACCAGACACGGAACAATGGACTTCTTCAAAATCAGGAAAGGATTTTCACCCCGCTTATTTAACTTATATGCAGAGTATGCCAGGCAAAATGCCAGGCTAGATGAATCACAAGCTGTGATCAAGATTGCCAGAAGAAACATCAACAACTTCAGATATGCATGTGATCCCACTCTGATGGCAGAAAGTGAACAGGAACTAAAGAGTCTTGATCAGGGTGAAAGAGGAAAGTGAAAAGCTGGCTTAAAACTCAACATTCAAAATACTAAGATCATGGCATCTGGTCCCATCATGCACTTCATGGCAAATAGAAGGGGGAAAAGTGGAAACAGTGACAGATGCTCTTTTCTTGGGCACCAAAATCACTGTGGATGGTGACTGCAGCAATGAAATTAAAAGACTCTTGCTCCCTGAGCAAAAAGCTACGACAAACCTAGTCAGTGCTTTAAAAAGCAGAGACATCATTTTGGCAACAAAGGTCCATATACTCAAAGCTATGGTTTTTCCAGTAGTCATTTACAGATGTGAGAGTTGGACCATAAAGAAGGCTGAGTGCAGAATAATTGGTGCTTTCAAGTTGTGGTACTAGAGAAGTCTCTTGGAAATCCCTTGGACAGCAAGGAGACCAAGCTAGTCAATCCTAAAGGGAATGAATCCTGAATATTCATTGGAACGATGGATGCTGAAGCTCCAGTACCTTGGCCATCTGATGCAAAGAGTAGACCCATTGGAAAAGACCTTGATGTTGGGAAAGATAGCAGGCAGGAGGAGAAGGTGATGACCTAGGATGAGATGGTTGGATGGTATTACCGACTCAATGAACCTGAGTTTGATAAATCTCTGGGAGATAGTGAAGGACAGGGAAGCCTGGCGTTCTGAAGTTCATGGAGTCACAAAGAGTTGGACTGAACTTAGTGACTGGACAACAACATGAGGCATAGGCTGGGAGGATCCAAGTCCACCTGAATGACTCTTGTCCTGTCACTCCTGAACCCCAGCAAAAGAATGAAAGTCCTCCTGTTGTGTCAACAGGGGAAAATTACAGTCTTATTTACTGTGTTTCTCACTCCAACCTGCTGTGCTCTGGCAGAGGATGCATAGCGAGAACACTGAAAGTTCATGTAGCTATTTCTCCCTGGTTCAATCGAGAGAACAGGGGGTGTGGCCAGGGTAAACTCTGAGTTTACTCCTGGGGACCAGCTAGCTGTGCTTTGTGTGAACTTGACAACTACAGCACCACAGAAACCTTCCCCATGCCCTGCATCTACTCCTTAGTATATATCAAATATACAATTTCTGAGAATGCCCAGGCTTCCCTACATAAACTCCAGTTTCCCCTCAGAAATTATGTGGGTGAGGGAGTTTTCATTCATTCTCCCTTTCTTCTTACAAAAAAACACCCCAAGCCACACTCAGCGATTGCATGGCTATGCCAAGACTTGGCCCAGGCCTAGATTCTCTGCAACGTTGGTACACTCTGGCTAGCTCAGGGGAATTTGATCTCAAGAAAAGAACTCATGGGGCCAATCATTTCTCTAGAGAAGATCTCTCTGGGACCAGAAAATGAACCAGGGACTGATGGCCTGAGCCCTCCTATCGAGAATATTTTCACTGTCTGACAACAAAGGGCATGGCTGAAGGGGATTATCTGTTCAGCAGGGAACTGTGTAGAACTTGACCCTCTGCCTTCCATAGCTGTTGAAAGTTTAATCCCCTTCATATTCTGATGATGATTTAACTTCTCTGAAGGATACATGCTATATTCCACTGGTAACCATGGAAACCACCATCTATACACATTTATTTTCAACTTCCATTCATTTCGCTGCTGTCCTCACCTCCCTCCTCATCTTCTAGGAGTTCGTCCCCCCCAGGGCTCCATGCCATAATTAGAAAACCTCACATGGATCTGAGTTTTGGCTTTGAGTTCTCTGTGAGGTAAACTTTGAACTCGGGCTCAGCACAGAGGGCAGGGCCTAGAGTGAAAAGAGGTTCACAAGAGAGATGGCTACTTTGCTCAAAAGGAAACTTTTTTCTTGCAGCTGGCTCAGCAGGAGAGCTATTGGGGAGCTCCACATCATTTATCCCACATATGCAGATGCAGCATGCTTGCTTCAAAGCCCAAGGGACTTAAGTAGTGAATCTTCATACTGAGGCAGAGCTGCCACTGATCATCACTGATACAATAGGGAGCAAATATATCTGAACACATACAGGTGTATGGACCCTCTTGGACCCACGCAAGATGGCAGAGTAGAAGGATGTGCGCTCATCTTCTCCTGCATGAACTCCAAAATTACAACTCTCTGCTGAACAACCATCAACAGGAGAATGTTGGCTCCCACCAAAAAAGATACCCTACGTCCAAGGGCAAAGGCCTAGAGCAAGATGGTAGGAGGGGTGAAATCACATTTAGAATCAAACTGCATACCCATCAGAGATGCTTGGAGGGCTCAAACAAAACCTCGTGCACACCAGAATCCAGAGACCCCACAGAAACTGAGTGTTTGAGTATCTCCTGCAGAGGTACGGGTCAGCAGTGGCCTGCTACAGGGGCAGTGGTTCTCAGTGCAGCAGACCTGGGTGACCCAGTGTGTGGCATAAACCGTCTTGGAGGAGGTCGTGATTAACCCCACCATAGAGCCACCGAGCAGACGACCCACAAACTGAGAACACTTATACCAAATAAATTCTTGCACTCTTAAGAATGTTCTAAGACCCAAAACAGATTTCCCAACCTTGAGGATCTGGCAAAGGGACTGAGAACCACCAAAGAATTTGACTTTGGAGGCCAGTGGGATTCAGTTACAGACCTTACACAGGACTGGGGAAATACACTCTTGGAGGGCACAAACAAAACTTTGTTCACACCAGGACCCAAGAAGAAAGGAGCAGTGACACTAAAAGAGACTGACTGAGACATCCCTGTGGTGTTCAAGAGTGTCTGGTGGAGGCATTGATCACCAGTGGCCTGCTACAGGGTCAGGGACATGGAGTGCAGCATTGGGACCTTTGGAAGGATGTTGCCATTATCTTCATTACCTCCACCATTTGGTCTCAGGTCAAGCAATAGGGAGGAAACACAACCCCATCCATCAACAGAAAATTGGATGAAAGATTTACTGAGCATGGCCCCACCATTCAGAACAAGACCCAGTTTCCCCCACAGTCAGTCTCTCCCATTAGGAAGCTTCCATAAGCCTCTTATCCTTAAACTTCAGAGGGCAGACAGAATGAAAACCACAACCACAGAAAAATCAAACTGATCACATGGACCACAGCCTTGTCTAACTCAATGAAACTAAGAGCCATGCCATGTAGTGCCACCCAAGACAGATGGGTCATGATGGAGAGTTCTGACAAAACATGGTTCACTGGAGAAGGGAATGGCAAACCACTTCAGTATTCTTGCCTTGAGAACCCCATGAACAGTATGAGAAGACAAAAAGATATGACACTGAAAGATGAACTCCCCAGGTTGGTAGGTGCCCAATAGGCTACTGGAGAAGAGTGGAGAAAAAGCTCCAGAAAGAATGAAGAGACGGAGCCAAAGTGAAAACAATGTCCAGTTGTGAATGTGACTTGTGATGGAAGTAAAGCCTGAGGCTGTAAAGAACAATATTGCATAGGAATCTGGAATGTCAGGCCAATGCTGCTGCTCCTGCTAAGTCGCTTCAGTCGTGTCCGACTCTGTGTGACCCTACAGACGGCAGCCCACCAGGCTCCCCCATCCCTGGGATTCTCCAGGCAAGAGTACTGGAGTGGGGTGCCATTGCCCTCTCTGCAGGCCAATGAATCAAGGTAAATTGGAAGCGGTCAAACAGGAGATGACAAGAGTGAACACTGACATTTTAGGAACCAGTGAATTAAAATGGACTGGAATGGGCAAATTTAATTCAGATGACCATGATATCTACTACTGTGGATAAAAATCCCTTAGAAGAATGGAATAGCCCTTATAGTGAACAAAAGAGTCTGAAATGTGGTAATTGGGTGCAATCTTAAAAAAGACAGAATGGTCTTGGTTTGTTTCCAAGGCAAACCATCCAATATCACAGTAATCCAAGTCTGTGCCCCAACTAGTGATGTTGAAGAAGCTGAAGTTGAACAGTCCTATGAAGACCTACAAGACCTTTTAGAACTAGTACCCCCAAAAGTTTCCCTTTTCTTCATAGAGTACTGTAATGCAAAAGAAGGAAGTCAAGAGATACCTGGAGTAATAGGCAAATTTGGTCTTGGAGTACAAAACAAAGCAGGGGAAACACTAACAGAGTTTTGCCAAGAGAACACAGTGGTCATAGCAAACACCCTCTTCCAGCAACACAAGTGAAGACTCTTCACATGGGCATCACCAGATGGTTAATACTGAAAGATTGATTATATTTTTTATAGCCAATGATGGAGAAATTCTGTACAGTCAGTAAATCAGATTGATTATATTCTTTGCAGCCAAAGATGGAGAAGCTCTATACAGTCAACAAAAACAAGACCAGGAGCTGACTGTGGCTCAGATCATGAACTCCTTATTGCCAAATTCAGGCTTAACTTGAAGAAAGTAGGGAAAACCACTAGATCATTCAGGTATGACTTAAATCAAATCCCTTACAATTATACAGTGGAAGTGAAAAATAAACTCAAAGCAATAGATTTGGTAGACAGAGTGCCTGAAGAACGGTCAACAGATGTTCATGACATTGTACAGGAGGCAGTGATCAAGATAATTCCCAAGGAAAAGTAGTGCAAAAAGGCAAAGTGGTTGTCCAGGGAGGCCTTACAGATGGTTAATACTGAAAGATTGATTATATTTTTTATAGCCAATGATGGAGAAATTCTGTACAGTCAGCAAAAAACAAGACCAGGAGCTGACTGTGGCTCAGATCATGAACTCCTTATTGCCAAATTCAGGCTTAACTTGAAGAAAGTAGGGAAAACCACTAGATCATTCAGGTATGACTTAAATCAAATCCCTTACAATTATACAGTGGAAGTGAAAAATAAACTCAAAGCAATAGATTTGGTAGACAGAGTGCCTGAAGAACGGTCAACAGATGTTCATGACATTGTACAGGAGGCAGTGATCAAGATAATTCCCAAGGAAAAGTAGTGCAAAAAGGCAAAGTGGTTGTCCAGGGAGGCCTTACAGATGGTTAATACTGAAAGATTGATTATATTTTTTATAGCCAATGATGGAGAAATTCTGTACAGTCAGCAAAAAACAAGACCAGGAGCTGACTGTGGCTCAGATCATGAACTCCTTACTGCCAAATTCAGACTTAAATTGAAGGAAGCACGGAATACCACCAGACCATTCAGGTATGACCTAAATCATATCCTTTATGAGTATATAGTGGAAGTGACAAATATATTCAACAGATTTGATCTGACTGAGTGCTTGAAGAACTATGGATGGAGGTTCGTGGCATTGTACATGAGGCAGTGATAAAAGATCATCACCTAGAAAAAGAAATGCAAAAAGGCAAAATGATTGTCTGTGGAGACCTTACAAATAGCTGAGAAAAGTAGAGACGTGAAATGAAGTGAAAGTCACTCAGTCGTGTCCAACTTTTCGCAACCCCATGGACTGACTATACAGTTCATGGAATTCTCCAGGCCAGAATACTAGAGTGGGTAGCCTTTCCATTGGCCAGGGGATCTTCCCAACCCAGGGACTGAATCCAAGTTTCCTGCATTGCAGGCAGATTCTTTATCAACTGCGCCACAGGAACGTCCTGAGAAAAGAAGAGAAGCTAAAATCAAGGGATAATAGGAAAGATATACCCATTTGAATGCAGTGTTCCAAAGAATAGCATGGAGAGATAAGAAAGACTTCCTCAGTGATCAGTGAAAGAAATAGAGGGAAAAAATAGAGTGGGAAAGACTAGAGATCTCTTCAAGGAAATTAGAGATACCAAGGGAACATTTCATGCAAAGATGGGCACAATAAAAGACAGAAATGGTATGGACCTAACAGAAGCAGAAGATATTAAGAAGGCATGGCAAGAATACACAGAAGAACTATACAAAAAAGATCTTCATGATCCAGATAAGCACAGTGGTGTGATCACTCACCTAGAGCCAGACATCCTGGAATTTGAAATCAAGTGGGCCTTAGAAAGCATCACTACAAACAAAGTTAGTGGAGGTTAGAGAACTCCAGTTGAGATGTTTCAAATCCTGAAAGATGATGCTGTGAAAGTGCTGCAATCAGTATGCCAGCAAATTTGGAAAACTCAGCAGTGTCCACAGAACTGGAAAGGTGATTTTTCATTCCAATCCCAAAGAAAGGAAATGTCAAAGAATGTTCAATCTACCACACAATTGCATTCATCTCACAAACTAGCAAAGTAATGCTCAAAATTCTCCAAGCCAGGCTTCAACAGTATGTGAACCGTGAATTTCCAGATGTTCCAACTGGATTTAGAAAAGGCAGAGGAACCAGAGATCAAATTGCCAACATCTGGATCATTGAAAAATCAAGAAAGTCCCAGAAAAACATCAACTTTTGCTTTATTTGCTATGCCAAAGCCTTTGACTTGTGGATCACAACAAACTGTGAAAAAATTCTTCAAGAGATGGGAATACCAGACCACCTGACCTACCTCCTGAGAAATCAGTATTCAGGTCAAGAAGCAACCATTAGAACTGGACATAGAACAACAGACTGGTTTCATATCGGGAAAGGAGTACATCAAGGCTGTATATTGTCACCCTGATTATTTCACCTATATGCAGAGTATATCATATGAAAAGCTGGGCTGGATGAAGCTGGAATCAAGATTGCCAGGAGAAATAACAATAACATCAGATATGCAGCTGACACTACCCTTATGGCAGAAAGCAAAGAACTAAAGAGCCTCTTGATGAAAGTGAAACAGGAGAGTAAAAAAGTTGGCTTAAAACTCAACATTCAGAAAATGAATCATGGCATCTGATCACATCACTTCATGGCAAATAGATGGAGAAACAATGGAAATGGAGGCTTTATTTTGGGGGGCTCGAAAATCACTGCAGATGATGAGTGCAGCCATGAAATTAAAATACACTTGCTCCTTGGAAGAAAAGCTATGGCCAACTGAGACAGCATATTAAAAAGCAGAGACATTACTTGGCCAACAAAGATCCATCTAATCAAAGCTATGGTTTTTCCAGTAGTCATGTATGGATGTGAGAGATGGACAATAAAGAAAGCTAAGCACAGAAGAACTGATGATTTGGAACTGTGGTATTAGAGAAGACTTGAGAGTCCCTTGGACTGCAAGACGATCCAACCAGTCCATCCTAAAGGAAATCAGCCCTGAATATTCATTGGAAGGTCTGACGCTGAACTGAAACTCCAATACTTTGGCCACCTGATGCAAAGACCTGACTCATTGGAAAATACCCTGGTGCTGGGAAAGATTGAGGGCAGGAGGAGATGGGGATGGATGACAGAGGATGAGATGGTTGGATGACATCACTGACTCAATGTACTTGAGTTTGATCAAGCTTTGGGAGTTAATGATGGACAGGGAAGCCTGATGTCCTGCAGTCCATGGGGTCGTGAAGAGTTGAACATGACTGAGCTGAACTGAAGTCCCCTATATACAAATTAGTTTCCCTCCAAGAGCAGGTTTATAAGTCCAATTTGTTCATAAGTCTAACAATGATAGCTTAGCTACTCAACTAACACAATTTGCTATGTAGAACTGTACTGTAATCAGTTTATAATACATTTCACACAAGTAATGCATAAAAAAAACTTTTAATCTTATAGTACAGTATAGCTACAGAGGCTAGCATTGGGTGAACAAGAATGTTACTGCCTGGAAGAGTGAGGGGAGGTGGGAGATGGTAGAGCTCAAGGATCATCAGCAATAAGAGACAGAGGGTAAGCTGCAGTCTCACTCAGGCCTGACGTTGATGGCACAGGTTCTGGTTCCTTGCTGGATTCAAGCCTATCTACCCTCTTGAAAAAATGATCTAGAGATATCTGGGTAGTACCATATCAGGTACATCACTGCTGCTTTTATGCTTGCTTCTCGACATCCTTGGCTTGAAACAAAGATACTGTACTTTGTACAGTATTGTACAGTACACAAAAGCACAACTACTTATAGAAGATGCACACACGTGACAATGTATGCCAGACACATGAACTAACTAATGTGAGTGGATATGCAAACACACGTTCACATTTTTGAAAGTTTGCAGCTTGAAGGGTCCTATGTAGGAGACTTCCTGTAAATTTTGTCTGATATGGGTTTTTCTACCCCAGGATTCTTTGCCATTTTCACTTGTATTAAATTTCTGGTTTCATCTCCTCACTTTGCCTCTGTGTGTCTTTAGCTCTGAAGTGTATTCCTTTCAAGTAGCATATCAATGTGTCCTTAATCATTGCAACTGCTGCTGCTGCTGCTAAGTCACTTCAGTTGTGTCCGACCATGTGTGACCCCATAGATGGAGGGTTCCACCAGGCTCCCCCGTCCCTGGGATTCTCCAGGCAAGAACACTGGAGTGGGTTGCCATTGCCTTCTCCGAATCATTGCAACTAGCCTATGTGATTTGTTTGGAGTATATATTACATTCACATTAGAGTGATTATTGATAGGTATTACTGATTTCCACTTTATTACTTGTTTTCTGGTTGTTTTGTAGTTTTTCTCAGACTTTTATTCTTCTCTCAGGTTGATCCCTGTGTTTGGATGATTTTATCTGTAGCATGCTTGTTATTAAAAAATCAGCTGACATCCTTATGGGAGATTCCCTTGTATGTGACTTTTTTCCTTTTCTTGCCTTTAGAATTCTCTCTTTATCTATAACTTTTGCCATTTTAACTATATGTCTTTGTCTATGGGACTTTATGTACACCCTGTATCTGTACATCTGTTTCTTTCATCAGTTTTGGGGTGTTTTCAGCCATGATTTCCTCAAATTCATTTTGATTCCTTTCTCTCTCCTCCTACTTATAGAAGGTGCAAACACGTGACAATGTATGACAGACATATGAACTAACTAATGTGATTGGATATGCAAACACACTTTCTGGGACCCCTGTAATTGTGGATGCTGGTATACTTAATGTTGTTATGGAGGTCCTTAAGTTGTCCTCATGTTTAAATTGCTTTTGTTTTTGCTGTTCTTATTCAGTTATTTCCATTATTCTAACTTCCAGAAAACTTATGTATTATTCCGTATCACTTGGTCTCCTGTTAATTATTTCTAATGTATTTATCACTTTAGTTATTGTATTCTTCACTTCTGACTGATTCTTTTTTGTATTTTTTAGTTCCTTGTTAAAATTCTCAGTGTGTTCATGTATCCTTTCCCCTAGATCAGTTAGCATTCTTTTTGAAAATGCTTTGAACACTTTTGATGTTGTCATTCAGTCACTAAGTCATGTCCAACTCTTTGCAACCCCATGGACTGCAGCATGCCAGGCTTCCATGTCCTTCACTATCTCCCAGAGTTTGTTCAAATGTATGTCCATTGAGTCAGTGACAGTATCTAACCATCTCATCCTCTGCCACCCTCTTCCCCTTTTGCCGTCAATCTTTCCTAGCATCAGGATCTTTTCCAGTGAGTTGGCTCTTCACATCTTGAACTCTATCTTGTAAACTATCTCTGTTTCATTAGTTGTATTTCCAGGTTCTTTTGTTCTTTCATTTGAAACAAATTTTTCTCTCTTCTCGTTTTGCTTAACTTTCTCTGTCTTGATGAAATACATGAAATGGTTACCTATCCTGTTCTTGAATGGGTGTCCTTGTGTGGCAGCATACCTATACAGTCTGTATTTGTCCAGTGAATTTTTTAGAATAGCCAGATCTGAATTGAGCACTAGTCATATCTTTCACCAGGGCATGCTGGATGTGCTTACCTTGGTAGGAGTTGGGATTGGAGATGACTAGAGTCAGAGCCAAGGCTTCTCTTCTGCTCACTGGCCAAACCATTCTATGGTGGTGGGATTGAATCCCAATTTGCTGGAGCAGAAGCCTTGAAGTTCAGGTCCAAACGGACTCTGCCCCCTACAATTTGCATTCTCTTAAAGCACACTAATATTTTCCTTAGTGGGGAGCTGTTCTGCAGAGCAAGAGGGTTTGGTATGGACATTAGGCATGAGTGAGGATATGTGTTTGGGCAGTCCTGACATTAGTTAGGGCTTCACATCATTCTAAATCTGCCACTTTAGTGAATGCCAGTAATGACCACCCTCACTCCTGTCAGATTCTGTTCTAGGTTTGAGCAGGCTCCATTCACTTAACTGTATACCCTCCTGTCATGGCAGCCTCTATCCTAGTGATAGTTGTACCACTGAGCAAGAAGGGCCAGCACAAGCACTCACTTAGGACCAGGGTGTATGCTGGGGTGGTCACAATAAACCAGCCAGAGTCCCAATGAGTTTCAATTTGCTTCTTCCACATTGTTTTGGGAGTAAGAAAGCTTGCATGTGCTCTTCATTATTGTAGCCTAGATTTCTTACAGCCTTGCTCTTAGTCCCACTGGTTTTCAAACTAGCTAAGGGAACTTATCTTCCTGGTGTTGGGCCCCAGGGCTGGAACATCCAACGTGTGGTTTAAACTACTCACTCCCCATGGACGATCTCAAAGCCCTTTTAATCCTCCTCCTTTTTTAATGTCTCTTCCTAGGGAAACAGGCTTCTTTTCCAACCTGATTCTGTGTGCCTCCAACCTGATTCTGTGTGGCTCTTTCTTATATTCTTGATTATGTGAGTCTTTCTGCCAGGGTCCAGTTTATTTTCAGTGAGAATTGCTTCACATGTAAATATATTCTGGATGTGTTCATAGGAGGAGGTGAGCTCTGCATCCTCCTACTCCACCATCCTGATCTTCTCCCTATTCCTTGCATGATTTCTGAAGAGAAATCTGATGTTATTTCCAACCCTCTATATGTAAGGTAATTTATTCTCTGACCTCTTTCAGAATTTTCTCTTTGATTTTCTGCAATTCCAATGAGATGCTCCTAGATGTAGGTTTGTTGGTCTTTTTAAATTTGTTCTGTTTGGTATTCTCTGACTTTCCTGATCTTCAATTTTATGACTCTCACTAATTTTGGAAAATCCTCAGTTGTTATTTCAAACTTTTGTGTTTCTTCCTCTCATTCTTCTCCTACTGGTTTCCCCTACCCACATGTTATACCATTTTTATTTATTCCATCATTCTTGTATAATTTATTTTATATAATTTTCTTTTTTTTAGCTGTACGCACTCCCACTTTTGGAAGTTTTTATGACATTTCTTCAAGTTCACTAGATTTTACTTGGCTGTGTCAAATATATTTATACCTTATTTTCGTTACAGTGTTTTTTCATATTTTAGCATTTACTTTTTATTTTTCTTAGAGTTTTTACTTCTCTCCTTTTATTTCTCATTTGCTCTTGCATGTTATCCACTTTTTCCATTATATCCCTTTGCATACTAATCATTGTTTACTTTTTAATAATATTTGTGTGATATTTCCAATATCTGTCATATATGAATCTGTTTCTGATGGTTGCTCAAGTTTTAAAAGCTGTGTATTTTGTCTTTTAGTATGCCTTATTAAGTTTTTTAAAGCTCTGCATTACATACTAGGTAAAACGAACTGAAGTAAATAGGATTATGGTGTGAGATTTTATGTTTACCTGGCTGGAAATTATGCTGTGTTTAGTGTTTGTAGTAGTTTTAGGTGTTAGATATTAAAATTTTTCTCACAAAAAATTTTTTATTTTTTGTTGTTCTTTGTTACATTTACTCTTACATAGATATTTTTTCCTAAATAAGACCTATAGTATGCAGTTCGATAAGTTTTATTCCCCTGTGATTACATAGGAGTCCTGCTGATTTGTGGAAAGAAGAAAAACATTCTATAGCTCTTTCATCTGATGTCAATCTTTTAGTGTGCCTGTGCCTCTGGACTATGACTTTTGCAGGTACTTCTCAGTTTTGTTTTGTTTTGTTTTAATTTGATGAGATAGGAAAGCTAAAGGGGTCTGGAGTTGGATATTTTTCTTATTCCCATATAGAAGGGTGGAAGGGGCTGGAGTTGGTTTTTTTTTTTTTTTTTTATTATAAAAATTAAGCTATGTGGAGGATGTGGAAGGCTTTAAGCAAATACTGAGAATGTATTTGCTCCACTCATGACAAAGGTTGGAAGCTGGGACGAGCATAACAAAGGATTATGAGCGTTCACTGAGTGCCCAAAGTTGGGAACAGATGACAAAGGGTCTATACACCCGGCCTTGAGGCGTTCGAAGGCTTCCTTCTGACCACCTGTTTCTGAGAGCAAGGACTATTGTTTCATGATAAGACTCCCTTTAGAGTTTTGCCAAAGCTATGTTATGGCTTGGATGGTGGGAACTGTATTTTATGCTTGAATGCTTTAATGTATATCTGGAATGGCTACGTGCAAGTCACCCTTATGCTCTATTCCCTGAAAATTATAAAACTACACAATTGGATAATAACTTTGTCAGTCCACTAGAGGCTGTCCCTGAGTGTCCTTTTCAGAGTGCGGTTCTCCGAGCTTTACAGATGGCGCCCAACGTGGGGCTCGAAGCAGCAGACTGATTTTGAAAAAGGGCCACACTCCTGCAGAAGCGAGGTAAGCAAGATGGGACATCAGACAAGTAAAATTCCTTTTGTTCATCTCATGCATCATTTCTTGAAACAATACGGGGTTAATCTGCCTAAAAGAAATAGTTAACTAGCTGTTACCAGACAGTGGTTGAATATAATCCATGGTTCCCAGAAGAAGGAACCTTAGATTTACACACTTAGACCAGAGTAAAAAAACAATGTTCTAAAAGCTTACAGACAGGGGGTAAAAATTCCCCCACAATGGTGGGTAACTTGGTCTCTTTTACGGGCCGTTATGGAACAATTAGATGGCTCGGGAGGAGATTTAAAGGTTGAAACTGTTCGATCCCTGCATGAATGTAAATTAAAAGAGAAAGATCTATCAGAGGTTTTAAATCAGAAAAATGTCATGCTAGAGCAGATTACGGACCAGCAAGAGTCACAGATGCTGAAAGCAGTTAAACAATCAACTTTGCCAGAGGCCCCTGATCCGCCTTTACCTTGCTTTTCGCAAGCTCATATTAACAAGCCTCTAACACCGGCCTTTCCGCCCACTGCAACGCTGTCTGCTGCTACTACTGCTCCCATATTTCCTAGCATTCCTCTTCAGGACATGCCTCTTTGTGCGTAGGCTTTTTCGGTCCAACTTAATAATCCTCAACCATTGCCATAATCAATGGCAATCACCTGATTTTGGTTTGCTCACGCAATTCAAAAAGGCATGTACATTATATGGACCTACCTCACCCTATTATATGGAATTTCTTAGGGGCTGGGCGGATCAGTGGCTTCATGCAGATGTTTTACAGTTGCTAAAATGGTTATGACTCCACAACAGCTACTACAATGGCAAATGTGGGTCATGGATGAAGCCAAATTAATCTTGCAAGAACAACAAAGCAGAGGAAATCCTGCTGGACTAAATTTTGAAATTCTCACCGGCACCGGAGCTATGGCTGAAACTGCTGCGCAATTACAATTTGTGCAGCCGCCCATGTTATACTGAATTAAGGAAGTAGCTATCAGAGCATGGGCTAAAATCGACAGTTCCACCTCTGATGGATCTTTTGTAAAAATATTGCAGGGAACAACTGAAGAATATGCTCAATTTATTGGTAAATTGAAAGAGACCATTGATCACAGTCTTAAGGATGCATCTTTGTGAGAAATCATTTTGAAACAACTGGCTTTTGATAATGCTAATGAAGATTGTCAGGCTATTATCAGACCTATTGGGGAGCAAGGAGGAGTTATGGAATACTTGAAAGCCTGCAGGAATGTGGGAACGATTCAACATAAAGCTGGAACCGATTATACAGACTGGTATAATCTGGAACAGATTATTCAGACTGTCACAGATCAGCTGCTTCACTCTGAAGCACCTTCAAATGCTTCACCTCTGTCCTAAACAGTTGCCCTGATGTGGGGATCTGACCCCTGCTTCAGTTCCCCCACTCCCAGGTACACATCTAGTCCTACTTATTCTCTTTTTTTCATTGTCCTTCCTTTGTCCTACCTACATTGTTCTATATATCCTTTTCTGGTGGTCACATATTCCTGCCTGCTCTCAGCGGGTGTTGTGCAAGATATCTTGTGTCTGGAGGTGTATTCCTGATATACCCATGGAGAGAGATGTACTCACATCCACCTACTCTTCCATCATCTTGAATATCCTAGATGATACCACTTTAATGGCAGAAAGTGAAGAGGAACTAAAGAGCCTCTTGATGAGGATGGAAGAGAAGAGTGAAAAAGCTGGATTAAAGCTCAACATTCAAAACACAGATCATGGCATCAGGTCCCATCATTTCATGACAAATAGATGGGGGGAAAGTGGAAACAGTGTCAGATTTCATTTTCTTGGGCTCCAAAATCACTGTAGGTGGTGAGTGCAGCCACAAAATTAAAAGACACTTGCTCCTTGGAAGAAAAGCTATCAGAAATCTAGACACAGTATTAAAAAGCAGAGACATCAATTTGCTGACAAAGGTCCATATAGTCAAAGCTATGGTTTTTTCCATTAGTCATGTATGGATGTGAGAGTTGGGCCATAAAGAAAGCTGAGCACCAAACAATTGATATTTTCAAACTTTGGTGCTGGAGAAGACTCTTAGAGTCCCTTGGACTACAAGAAGATCAAATCAGTCAATCCTAAAGGAAACTAACTCTGAATATTCATTGAAAGGACTGGTGCTGAAAGTGAAGCTCCAATACTTTGGCCACCTGATGCGAAGAACTGACTCATTGGAAAAGACCCTCATGCTGGGAAAGATCAAGGGCAAGAAGAGAAGGGGATGATGGCAGATGAGATGGTGGATGGCATCACCAACTCAGTGGACAGGAGTTTGAGCAAAATCAGAGAGATAGCTGCAGATCATGGGGTCACAAAGAGTTGGATATGACTTAGCTACTGAACAACAACAACTATATGCTACTGTATGCTCTACAGATAATTAATGAGAATACACTATATAGCACAGAGAATCTACTCAATGATCTCTGGTGACTTTAATGGTAAGAACAATGTATGTAAAAAACAATGGACATATGTATATGCACGATTCATTTTGCTGTACAGCAGAAACTAACACAACATTGTAGAGCAATTACATTCCAATAAATGACCCAGAGGGATGGCACGGGGAGGGAGGAGGGTTCAGGATGTGGAACACGTGTATACCTGTGGCAGATTCATGTTGATGTATGGCAAAACCAATACAATATTGCAAAGTAATTAGCCTCCAATGAAAATAAATAAATTTATATTTTTTAAAAAAGAAAATGTCTATATATAAATATCAATCAATGTTATATACCACATGAACAAACTAAGAAATAAAAGCAATATTATCATATCAATAAATGCAGAAAAAACTTTTGACAAATCCGTATATGATAAAAGCCCTCCAGAAAGTGGGCATAGAGAGAACAAATGTGTGTGTGTGCTCAGTCATGTCTGACAGCCTGAGATCAGTTCCCAGAGTGGACACACAGCACACCTGGGACTGTGCTCTCCCGGCACACCTGGGAAACCGAGAGCAGGGACTGGGCGGGTGAATAAGATCCATGGCCCACCTGGGACAGTGTGCTCCCCAGAACCCAGTCACCTGAGCTACTCAGACCTGGGAAGGGCACAGAATGCACAGCCCATCCGGGTCTATGTCCTTGCAGAGCACCCAAGAACCTGAGCAGCCTAAAACGGGGAAGTGCATGAAATGCAGGGCTCACTTGGGACAGTGCCCTTGCAGAGCACCCTGGAGACTGAGCAGGTAGTTCAAGGAAGCACACGCTGCCTTGGGCTCTGGTAAATACAGTGTGGCCCATCCACTGCAAACACTCCCCACATGTGCCAGTGGTATTTGTGTGTAGTGTCCCTAAATCCCCAAAACACAGCTGAACAAGTGAGCCTAAATTCATCCCCTTGTGTCAGGGCAGAAATTAGACACTGAAGAGACTTGCAAACAGAGGAAGGCAAAATAAACAAAGAAGGGGGAACTG
The DNA here is from genome assembly GCA_006410675.1 of Oreotragus oreotragus. Taxonomy (NCBI): domain Eukaryota; kingdom Metazoa; phylum Chordata; class Mammalia; order Artiodactyla; family Bovidae; genus Oreotragus; species Oreotragus oreotragus. The sequence continues at coordinate 244,833 of SJYX01011431.1, forward strand.
CTCTGGAAGTAACAGGTGCAACAGATTAAAACCCTGTATTTAATACTGGAGACTTATGAGCGGCATATATAGACCAGAACAAGGGACTATATGACACTGAAATGACACCACACTGCCCACATCAGCTCCAGAGAAATGCCTAGGTATATTTTTACTACTATCACTTTTTAATTTAAAAAATTAGTTCTTTATTACTCCTTTAACTTTCATTTTTCATAGCCTATTACCTTTCCAAAAAAACACTATTTTTAAAAAACAAACTCCATATTAAAAAAAATTATTGTGATTGATTGTATTGTATTTTTTATATTGTATTTTTGAGAGTCTAACCTATATTCTATGCCCCAACCAGTAATGCTGAAGAAGCTGAAGTTGAATGGTTTTATGAAGACCTACAAGACCTTTTAGAAATAACACCCAAAAAAGATGTCCTTTTCATTATAGGGGACTGGAATGCTAAAGCAGGAAGTCAAGAAACACCTGGAGTAAAAGGCAAATTTGGCCTTGGAATGCGGAATGAAGCAGGGCAAAGACTAATAGAGTTTTGCCAAGAAAATGCACTGGTCATAGCGAACACCCTCTTCCAACAACACAAGAGAAGACTCTACACATGGACATCACCAGATGGTCAACACCGAAATCAGATTGATTATATTCTATGCAGCCAAAGATGGAGAAGCTCTATACAGGCAGCAAAAACAAGACCAGGAGCTGACTGTGGCTCAGATCATGAACTCCTTATTACCAAATTCAGACTTATATTGAAGAAAGTAGGGAAAACCGCTAGACCATTCAGGTATGACCTAAATCAAATCCCTTATGATTATACAGTGGAAGTGAGAAATAGATTTAAGGGCCTAGATCTGATAGATAGAGTGCCTGATGAACTATGGAATGAGGTTCGTGACATTGTACAGGAGACAGGAATCAAGACCATCCCCATGGAAAAGAAATGCAAAAAAGCAAAATGGCTGTCTGGGGAGGCCTTACAAATAGCTGTGAAAAGAAGAGAGGTGAAAAGCAAAGGAGAAAAGGAAAGATATAAGCATCTGAATGCAGAGTTCCAAAGAATAGCAAGAAGAGATAAGAAAGCCTTCTTCAGCGATCAATGCAAAGAAATAGAGGAAAAGAACAGAATGGGAAAGACTAGAGATCTCTTCAAGAAAATTAGAGATACCAAGGGAA